>WNGS01005641.1:6307822-6375858 GCA_020271785.1 Procambarus virginalis
GTTTGTATCCGTGTACGACTTGGCTACCTCTGTGATTTTTGTTCCAACTTTCTCGTTTCTGCATTTATTCTCGGTATTACCCTTATCTTTCGCCTGTGTTGCTTCGTCTTTCTCATTCGTCTCATTTTTTATCTCCTTATTCATATCACCAGTTTGCTCTACAATATTGCCTTCATTTTTGTGTACCTCGACGCTATGTCCTTCTACATTGCTACTTTGACTCTCTAAATTCTCAATCCCTGGGTTGTGCTCAGAGTTCGTTGCTGTCTTATATACTCTGCATATATTTCTGGTAGTTTTTGTGTGAATTGTAGCCTGTGTACTTCAGGAATGTCATTCATTAGTTTGGCAATGTTTTCCCACACCTGTCTGTCACTTTCACAGATCCAGTAGGTACCTTCCCGGTTTGCATATTGTGTAGGTAATCCTGTACAACTCAGGTGAAATCTTATGTTACAAATATTACATACAATGCCTACAACAGTCTTCCGAAGTGCCTTATTGCAGCCTCCACACACCTCCATGTTGGGTTTGTGATGTTATAATATTATATGCATATATTTATAATATATATATATGTATATATAATATGTATACAGTATATTTATAATATTACATATGTTTATTTGTTAAAGTTTATGTGGGGGTACTTATCGCCTTGTGGAGAAAATATGGTCCTCTTGGGACCGTATAGTTGACCGTTGTTGTCCCAGGTCGGGGGCAGGATGTCACCGGTTGCCAGTTACTTGATTTATACACTGATTATTTGCCTGTATTTTCCTAAGGGAATTTCTGCTTTCTTCCGGCTTACAATGTTATTAACTTACTCTATTACTAGTTCCTAAACCTACTTGCCCAGATTACAGTATATATTGCTGGTATATTATCACTGAGGGAGTATACTGTTACTGAGGGACGTCCCTACACTGTGTAGGCCTCGTGGCTGTGGTGTAAACACACGTGTGATGCCTCCTCCACAACTTTACATTTATACTTTTTCTATGAACAATTCTCTAACACTATTCACTAATTTATATGTTATGTTACACGTTCCACTTCACTGTTCACCGTATCACTGCTCGCTATATTTGATATATATCGCTTTTGCCTGTACACATGAGCCTGGTGGCACTGGCTCACCACGTGGGACCACGTTTATTCTGTATTTAACTCAAAGTTCCATTTTTAATTTCTGTATTCAACTTTCCTACGGGTCACTATGCACTGGGTGATCACTGTGGCCGTAATCCATAGTTGTAATCCTAAAAAATCCCGGTTTATTCCAGTGTTTTCACGGAGCGCGACGACGACACGTCTGTCCCCTAACCCGCGAACCCTCAAAAACCCCTTCATCATAGTCCCCTTCATCACACACACACTCATAGGTCTCCTTCATCACACACACTCATAGGTCCCCTTCATCACACACACTCATAGGTCCCCTTCATCACACACACTCACAGGCCCCCTTCATCACACACACTCATAGGTCCCCCTTCATCACACACACTCATAGGTCCCCTTCATCACACACACTCACAGGTCACCTTCATCACACACACTCATAGGTCCCCTTCATCACACACACTCACAGGTCCCCTTCATCACACACACTCATAGGTCACCTTCATCACACACACTCATAGGTCACCTTCATCACACACACTCATAGGTCCCCCTTCATCCACACACTCACAGGTCACCTTCATCACACACACTCATAGGTCACCTTCATCACACACACTCATAGGTCACCTTCATCACACACACTCATAGGTCACCTTCATCACACACACTCATAGGTCACCTTCATCACACACACTCACAGGTCCCCTTCATCACACACACTCATAGGTCACCTTCATCACACACACTCATAGGTCCCCTTCATCACCACACTCACAGATCACCTTCATCACACACACTCATAGGTCACCTTCATCACACACACTCATAGGTCACCTTCATCTCACACACTCACAGGTCACCTTCATCACACACACTCATAGGTCACCTTCATCACACACATCATAGGTCACCTTCATCACACACACTCACAGGTCACCTTCATCACACACACTCATAGGTCTCCTTCATCACACACACTCATAGGTCTCCTTCATCACACACACTCATAGGTCTCCTTCATCACACACACTCATAGGTCACCTTCATCACACACACTCATAGGTCACCTTCATCACACACACTCATAGGTCACCTTCATCACACACACTCACAGGTCCCCTTCATCACACACTCACAGGTCCCCTTCATCACACACTCACAGGTCTCCTTTATCACACACTCACAGGTCCCCTTCATCACACACTCACAGGTCCCCTCCATCACACACTCACAGGTCCCCTTCATCACACACTCACAGGTCCCCTCCATCACACACTCACAGGTCCCCTTCATCACACACACTCACAGGTCTCCTTTATCACACACTCACAGGTCCCTTCATCACACACTCACAGGTCCCCTTCATCACACACACTCACAGGTCCCCTTCATCACACACACTCACAGGTCTCCTTTATCACACACTCACAGGTCCCCTTCATCACACACTCAGGTCCCCTTCATCACACACACTCACAGGTCCCCTTCATCACACACTCACAGGTCACCTTCATCACACACTCACAGGTCCCCTTCATCACACACTCACAGGTCACCTTCATCACACACTCACAGGTCACCTCCATCACACACTCACAGGTCCCCTTCATCACACACACTCACAGGTCCTCCTTCATCACACACTCACAGGTCCCCTTCATCACACACTCACAGGTCCCCTTCATCACACACACTCACAGGTCCCCTTCATCACACACACTCACAGGTCTCCTTTATCACACACTCACAGGTCCCTTCATCACACACTCACAGGTCCCTTCATCACACACACTCATAGGTCCCCTTCATCACACACTCACAGGTCACCTTCATCACACACTCACAGGTCCCCTTCATCACACACTCACAGGTCCCCTTCATCACACACTCACAGGTCACCTCCATCACACACTCACAGGTCCCCTTCATCACACACTCACAGGTCCCCTTCATCACACACACTCACAGGTCACCTTCATCACACATAGTGAGAGGTGAGCATTACAGTGGTGCCACTGTATTAATCTAAGATACCATAGCGTGCAGGATAGCGAGCTGTGAGGAGGGCAGCACGGCTCGGGGTGCACATGGCTGAGGCTGCCACGTGGTGGGTTAGTCGCACACCTTCTTCCGCCAGTCTGAGAGGGCAAGCATAACCATTACACACATTAATGTTTGAACATCTTCATGGTCAGTGGATTTTATATAACAATGCTGACACACATCTTCTAATATCATGATGACTTTGAGAAAATTCCATGCACAAGCAGGTTAAATTCTGTTCTTTACTCTCGTCAAAACTTAAAATACTAAGCAATTTGGAGGATATTGATCCAGGCAACTTTTAACATTACAATTACTAAGTAACGCACCTGTCAATGTTTGGAGTGTTGATGGTGGTGTTACCATAGCAACCCAAGTCGCCGATGCCCATATCATCAGCAACCAGTATCACAATGTTGGGCAGACGCTGTTGCTTCCCTTCATGTTGCTCATGTTGCTGCTTCTCTTGCTGTTGTTGGGGTTGTTGGTGGTGTTGATGGGCCTCGTGCCCCACCACCACCATCACCATCACCACCTGCACCGCCCACAGTGCCCTTACCTTCACCATTTTTGCCTGCTTTAATTAAGACAATTACATTAAAAACTTGGTATTCCACCAATATATATATATATATATATATATATATATATATATATATATATATATATATATATATATATATATATATATATATATATATATATATATATCCTTCCCTCCCATTCTCTCACCCTTTATAGCTCCCTCCCATTGGACAAAAGATACTCGAGTAACATCCAGTCAATGACATCTATGTTGAATCAATGATATCAACGTTATCAATGTTGAAATAACGTCGATAACAGCCATAAAATCTGTTCTAACACTATGGACAAGCAAATCCACTTTTCATACTTCATTGGAGTCACTAGGATTCGGAATAGGAGCTGATCCATCTTAAAAACGATTCTTCGCGGCGGGGATCGTATTCCAGGGACCTGCCCGAAACGCTACGCGTACTAGTGGCTGTACAAGAATGTAACAACTCTTGTATATATCTCAAAAAAAAAAAAAAAAAAAAAAACGGGCATTAATTGGGGTTGACCTTAGCCACCCTATGACACTCGCCATACAATCACTAGTCACCCTGCAAAGTTTAGTGAGACTAGCCCCGGATGAGCTGATATTCTCTACATTGTATTCAAATTATTTATTGTTATGAACGTTAATGTTCACTACTTTTAATTAATTCTGTTTTTATTTTCTTGTTTTAAATAAATACAACAATTCATTTCTACTCATTAATGTTAAGACTCATTCTTTATCATTCGCTGCCATCTACTTTTGATCGTGTTTATTAATTTCTTCGCGCGTGCGTTCGTAAATCCCTTAATCACTACAATCTTTATTAAAATAAACCATTGTATATTCTGGCATATAAATAAAGCAAGGTCCTGCCCTTCCATGTGGAGGAGCCCTCAACTTTTATTTAATAGTGGCTTTAGGCATTGTATGTACTAGCTCTCTCTATAAATCCATCAACTTTTGTATTTCACCTTGTATGTATGTACTTTACCTGAATAAATATTTGTATTTGTTATTTGTATTTAACATGCACCGCGGCGCACGTGAGCAAGGACGGCAGGTCAGCAACACACAAGAAACTCGTCCTTCAACTTGGGTGTTTCTTGGAAACTTCCAAGGTTACTTATCTGCCCCATAATTATCTTCCTCGACGACAGTAACAGCTCCTGAATTCCCGACTCAACGGCAACACTCCTATTCCTATATGGTAGTACGAATACGCATAGCCCGAAACGCTAGAGAAACGAGAGAAAGAACACCAATATATCTGTGGGAGTACAATGTATTCCCACAAACCCAATGTAGCTTCTTGTATATAAGTAAATACACGAGTGCATGTCTCAACCTGTCCTCGGGCCAGGCTCGTTAAAGAAGCTGCCATCCCTCAAGATGTATTCAGTAAATTTTAACACTGTGTATTAAAAATAAGTTTGTTCTGATAAATTAGTTATTATTATTATTATAATAGCCAGTTCTCAGAATAAAGTGATTACAATGAGACACCAATCCACCCCACCCCCCTCAAACCTCCTGGATAGTTAACTTGATATTTGTGATGGCTTGGAAGCATATTACTGTTCCAATACTAGTCTTCTTGTAAACTGACAAGTGAACCTTTGTCCTAAACAGAGAATATTCTCAAGTTATAATTATATTTATTATAAATCATTGGTGTAAAATATAAAGTCAATGCTTAACTCATTTTCTTTGAAACGATCTGAAGAATTTGGTTTTCTGTGAATCAAATTCTAGCGGATACTCAAATAATTTTTTAGTTTCATATTTCACGTTTGAGATTAAAACACCATATTAATAACCTAACCATACATTAGCAACCTAACGTAACCTTAACTTAACGTAATCTAACCATGGATAGAGAGAGTAGATAATAGCACTAATTATGTAGTGAATTTGAAGTGATTACCTCCAGGGTGCATCTTCCCCGAGGACAGGTTGTACTATTGCAGATGTATAATGCAATAGTACATATTGCCTATAGTATACCGGGACACTAGGCTTATACATACTTTTAAAATAGAGTAGGATACTCAGAAAACGGTGATACGTGTATCTTAATTAAACGACCAAGAAATATGGATCACTGAGCGACTGTGCAGCGCCTCGCCGGAGACTATATGGAGACTATCTGGGGGTTCCCACGACACCGTACGGGGATGAACTGAAGCTGAAACGCTAACCAGCGTTATTTTTATTATCAAGCTTAGGTATACACAACAATTATGTGCTGCTACACTATACTATATGAAGCACTACAGATTGTAGATCAAAAACTAGCTATGAGTTCATCTAATATCCCCCATCTCTCAGGATGGTTTAGTCATACATGGATTCAGGAGAAACCATGAAATGTGAGGATGATCTGTCAGCCTTCACAATACAAGCCTGACTACCTTCACCTCCCCCCCATGTCCGCTATCCCACGTGGGGATAACTAAATAGGAGTGTCACTCTACCATATCCTTCCGTAAATTTGTAAATAACAATTAGTTATATAATTATTATTATAGGTGATCAGAGTACCAGATGAGCACTACGTAAGTACCAGCTTGGTGATCAGAGTACTGGATGAGTGAACCTTGAGCACTAGGTTTTTTACACTGTATAAACATCAGAGGTCCACGGTTGTTCAACACCCTCCCAACGAGCATAAGAAATATTGCAGGAACAACCGTGGACATCTTCAAGATGAAACTAGATTGTTTCCTCCAAGGAGTGCCAGACCAACCGGGCTGTGGTGGGTGGGCCTGCGGGCCGCTCCAAGCAACAGCCTAGTGGACCAAACTCTCACAAGTCAAGCCTGGTCTCGGGCCGGGCTCGGGGAGTAGAAGAACCCCAGAACCCCATCAACCAGGTAAGTACCAGCTGAGTTATAAGAGTACCGGATGAGCACCAACTGGGAGTATCATTGGATTATCATGTAGGAAACCCCTCCTGAGCAACAGTTGTGCACCAACTGGATGTATCGTTGGAGCACCATGCGGGGAAGTACCATGCACGCGAGCGCCAGGTGAGCACCATGCGGGGAAGTACCACGCAAGTGAGCGCCAGGTGAGCACCATGCGGGGAAGTACCACGCAAGTGAGCGCCAGGTGAGCACCATGCGGGGAAGTACCACGCAAGTGAGCGCCAGGTGAGCACCATGCAGGGAAGTGACCACGCAAGTGAGCGCCAGGTGAGCACCATGCAGGGAAGTACCCGCAAGTGAGCGCCAGGTGAGCACCATGCAGGGAAGTACCACGCAAGTGAGCGCCAGGTGAGCACCATGCAAGTGAGCGCAATGGGTGAACAAGAGGTGAGAGCGCAGGTAACGCCCAGTTACCAGTGTGCTCCGTGCAGGTGTACCATAGCTGCACCTACCATGACCAAGGTGCACCATGACAGTTCCCAACCACCCACCATGAGCATCATAGTAGTACCATACTTTAATCTCAATTAGTATTAAGTTTTAGTCATTAGTGTTTTTCCTGCCCGAAACGCTTTGCGTAATAGTGGCTTTAGGTATTGTATGTACTAGCTCTATCTATAAATTCATCAATTTTTGTATCACCCTTTGTATGTATGTATTTTACCTAAATAAACATTTGAATTTGAATTTGAATTTAGTTACACTCTCAGGTCTTTAGTTACACTCTCAGGTCTGAATGAATTAAAGCCACCTCGCGCGTCTGGCAGGCCAGTATGGCTCTCCACAACAACAATAATATATATACTCCTAAATTGTCAATAGTCAAAGGGGCTCAATATTAAGACAGGCACATATATATATGACACTCACGCATCTTAACACCATCCCCCCCCCCAGCACACACTAACTAACTAACCCAACACGAGACAAACATATATTGTGAAATATCGCAAAACAGGGAATCCCCGTGAGAGCTCCTGGCTTTAAACTGGGAAAATATATCACACACACCAAACATCATTTCTCGGATCACCAATAATTCTGTTGTTTCAGTTGCCGTCAGCCCACTGCAAGTGCGACTACGTGACACTGGTCACTTGTGTGGGCTTGTTACACCTGTGTAACGGAGCGTGAGAGTGTAGGAGAGGAGGAAGGAGAGAGGTTGGCTGGTGTAGGAGCTGCTCTCACCTGGTGTTGTCTGGTGGACGGTGGACCGGGGACTGGTTATACCTCACTCACCTCTCCTCATCTTCCTCACCTCCTTCCCTCTCCCATTATGCCCCCAAGTCTCTCATCACCCATCACCTTCTCTGGCCTGATATATATGTGTGTGACTCCTTATTTTCTCTCTCCCATCATGTGCTTCTTCACCAACTTACCTAGCTGTCTCACCTTGTAAACCTTATATTCATGTGCTTCATCACTTTCATTGTCCCACTATATCTGCTTCATCACCTTCATTGTCCCACTACCTGGAGTATGCAGCTCCAGCCTGGAGTCCATACCTAGTTAAACACAAGACAAAGTTAGAGAAAATTCAGAGGTATGCCACCAGACTGGTCCCGGAACTGAGAGAAATGAGTTACGAGGAAAGGCTATAGGAGCTGAACCTCACATCCCTGGAAAACAGAAGAGTAAGGGGAGACATGATAACTACCTACAAAATTCTCAGGGGAATTGATAGGGTGGACAAAGACAAACTCTTCAGCACGGGTGGGACACGAACAAGGGGACACAGGTGGAAACTTAGTACCCAGATGAGCCACAGAGACGTTAGAAAGAATTTTTCAGTGTCAGAGTAGTTAATAAATGGAATGCATTAGGCAGTGATGTAGCGGAGGCTGACTCCATACACAGTTTCAAATGTAGATATGATAGAGCCCAGTAGGCTGAGGAACCTGTACACCAGTTGATTGACAGTTGAGAGGCGGGACCAAAGAGCCAGAGCTCAACCCCCGCAAACACAACTAGGTGAGTACATGCTACCATCACCACCGCTAACTTCGCTAACGTCTTCTTGCTGCCATCACCAACACTGACTACCCTGTACAATAAGAATTCCAGAGAACAACATAGAGCACATAGAGGTGTCTAGAGACGAAGTGAAAAAAATGCTCAAGGAGCTAAATAAGAACAAAGCAGTTGGTCCAGATGGAGTTTCACCATGGGTTCTGAGAGAATGTGCACCTGAGCTCAGCATCCCTCTTCAACTGATTTTTTAGGCATCCCTGTTTACAGGAGTTGTAGCTGATGTGTGGAAAAAGGCTAACATAGTTCCAATCTACAAAAGTAGAAGCAGGGAAGACCCCCTTAATTATAGACCGGTATCATTGACAAGTGTTATAGTCAAAATATTGGAAAAAATAATTAAAACTAAATGGGTAGAACACTAGCTAAACTAGTGTAAAACTAGCTAAACTAAACTTAAACTAGCTAAACACAGATGCCGAAGAAATATAAGAAAATTCACTTTCGCAAACAGAGTGGTAGACGGAACAAGTTACGGGAGAAGGTGGTGGAGGTCAAGACCGTCAGTAGTTTCAAAGCGTTATATGACAAAGAGTGCTGGGAAGACGGGACACCACGAGCGTAGCTCTCATCCTGTAACTACACTTAGGTAATTACTGTACTTCACATGCTGCCATTACCACCGCTAACTTCGCTAACATCTTCTTGCTACCGTCGCCACCACTGACTACCCTACACTTCACATGCTGCCATCACCACCGCTAACTTCGCTAACATCTTGCTGCCACCATCACCGCTAACTTCGCTAACATCATCTTGCTGCCATCACCACCACTAACTATCCTACACTTCACATGCTGCCATCACCACCGCTAACTTCGCTAACATCTTCTTGCTGCTATCACCACCACTATCCTACACTTCACTCCAGGATTGGTCTTACATAAGTGGTATACAGGGTCCTGAACGATTCCTTACACAAGTTTCTAAAGGCAGTTCTTATAGAAGCCAGTCTAGCATATACCGCTGATGATATCCTTTTGATGTGGGCCTCTGGGGACAGGTTCGGTGTGATATCGACCCCCAGATCTTTCTATTTAACTCTTTTTAGGATTTCACCTCCCAGATGGTACCTTGTGTTCAGCCTTCTGCTCCCTTCCCCTAATTTCATTACTTTACACTTTCCGAGTTAAACTTTAGCAGCCATTTTCTAGACCATTCCTCCAGTTTGTCCAGGTCGTCCTGTAGTCTGTCTATCTTCATCTGTTTTGATTCTTCTCATAATTTTTGCGTCGTCAGCAAACATTGAGAGGAATGAGTCTATACCCTCTGGAAGGTCGTTTACATATACGTATTAGAAACAGGATGGGTCCAAGTACTGAGCCCTGTGGAACCCCGCTGGTGACATCTCGCCACTCTAATGTCTCCCCCCTCACCGTTACTCGCTGTTGTGCTGTTATAGATTCAGCTACTCGGAACAAGTTCCAAGTAGCACGGGCTATGGTGAGCCCGTAACTTACTTGGCACAGGAGCGGGGCAAGAAGCAAGGGCTATGGTTAGCCTCGTGGAAAGGAGATGTCTCCCGTCGCGTTACTCGCTGTTTCCTATTGCTTAGATACTCCCTTATCCACTGGAGCACCTTACCTTTGACTCCTGCCTGCTGCTCCAACTTTGTGAAGTGTAGGAAAGTCAGTGGTGGTGATAGCAGCAAGAAAACGTTAGCAAAGTTAGCGTTGATGATGGCAGCAGGCGGTGGCAAGAGCGGGTCAGCTGTGATGGTAAACAAAGCTCCAGTCAGCTGGTGTGGGCGTCCGGCCTGCTCTTTCTGCTTGCCACAAAAGCACTCAGCTGGGCAGCCAGCTGCACAAATAGCTTCAGTCACATTCTTGCTGTATCACAGCAGCCAGTTCTCACCATCTGACAAGCGTCATATGTGAAATGGTTTCGCCTTACTAGAAGCGTTCGCAATTAAGCATCACGCCTAACCTGTCGACGCTAATGCTCATTAGTGCCAGGAAGCGTCAGTATTGCAGTGTACCCGAATTTTGATGGTGGTCGATTGCGTCAAAATTGCATAAGTCAGTCGTGGCGAGGAACTGTTTTAGCCAACATGCCTTCAGATATCATAACATTGAAGGGGGTTTGTATTTAAATATATTTAGATTTCATTATGTGAACCTACACATTTTGGTTAAGATCTATTTTTAAAATTAATATTAATCCTTGAGTCTCATTGAGGCCCACATCTCTCGGTGGCTTTACATTGTGGTTGAAATGAGTCTGCTGTAGGTATGTGCTTATTCCGAACTTCTACAAAAAAAAATATCTGTTCATAAGGCATTCTTTTCCTGTACTGACATAAGAATGCCAGAGTTTTGGTGGTTGAACTCGATGTTTGCATCCAGATTCCTTCCCATGATTCCTTACCTGTGCTGTCAGGGTGTCACCTTCGGCAGGCTGCCATGGCTTGTTTAGTAAGATGATACAGTACTCTCATTAGAAATCTATAAACTTGTATTTTATGTTGTGTTGAAGTAAATTGTACTGGAGATTATATCTTTTATATACTATATATAATTGTGTTTGTATGACAAAGCAGACATTATCAAAAAGAAAGGATGGCTAGGTAACAAGAAAATTCATCAAGGTTTTGTAAAATATATGGTTATGCTTACTAGAATTAAATAAAATTTGATTAGACTCTGATCAGATCTGACATCTTCATTCCAATATAAATGAATAATTAGTTTTTATATACCAGTTTCTTTCAGTGATTGGAAGTGCAGTACTGTCAAAATGCAGTAGATACAGTATACAGTAATTCGGTGCCAAGGTTCAAGATGAATACATGTGAAAGTGACCGCCTCTCGTGGACAGGCCATAGCCTCGTGCTGGCAAATAGCTTGTATCATTTGTATGCACAGTCAAGCCTGCTGGATGTGAGGCTTGTGTGTGACGAGGCACACATTTATGCACATAAGGCTGTCTTAGCTGCTGGAAGCCGGTTCTTTCTGGAGCGCTTGCAGTCACTGGGATCAGGAATGGTTGAGCTACAAATGTCCACTGCAAACCTTGGCCTGCTTATTTCCCCAAGTAAGCTCAACATGCTTAATATAAATATGTTGTATATACATTGCATCGTTTATCCTATGTACAGTGCAATTCGTGTTTTAATGCATCGTATAATATAGTATGTAGCTAACCATTGCATTATTATTAATGAGATCAAATAATATTTTGTACAATATTGAACGATATTCTGTACAGTATAATATATTGTAAATTATAATATACTGAATAAATATAAGAAAATACTATGTAGTATTATACTGTAAAATATAATGAAATATTGTATATAAATATATAAGAATGATTACAAAAAACTCTGCCTCTTACAGGTGATTTGCGGGCAGTGGTAGAGTATATGTACTGCGGGGAGCTCTTGGTTCCTCACCACCGTTTGCCGCATGTTTTGGCCCTAGTACGATCTCTCCAAGTTTTTGGGTTCCAGACTGATGCAGGAGGATATATTACGGGAGCAGAGCCCCAATATATAGCACACACTGAGATGAATTATGCCTCTTTAGATGTCCCAGGTGTAATGGAAATACCCATAGATAGTTCACACATACAGTTAGAAAGAACTGAAGATAGTAGCAGTGGTCTTGGTGACAACACATCCCTTCCACTAATAACCATTAAACCCCTTGAACAAAGCATACTTCAGGATCCTCCTAAATATTCTGAGCCACTTAAAATAGATACCAATATTAGTACACTGTGTTCTTCAAATAATATGTCATTTAGTGAATTATGCACTGCACAAGGAACGGATGGAGATGCATTTGCTATTCAATGTAATCAGATGAAGAATAATGTTCCTTCAATATTTGAAAGCTCAGTGTTAGAAGAAACTATTTCAGTTTTAAAGAATAGACCTCCAGAGTGTGGAGAGGTGTACAACAAACCTAACAGTGATGTTGTGTACACACGAACTGTTCTCAATTATAGGGGGGAACCTGATGTTGTTATTGAAGGTGGAAAAACAATGAATACACAATTAGAAGATCTTGATAAAGAGGAGTGTAATGCTCGGCTTGACCCTCGACAGTCCAATACCTGCGTCCTTGAAGGAGATACGGATGATGCCTACAATACTGTCATGTTATTGGAAGCTCTGGCAGCAGAAGGTAAGAGGAACTTATGTGTAAAATTGTTAAGAAAAAATGCAGAGTTTGTATGTACTGGAATAAGAAGATAAAAGATTGTACAAGGTATACAGTAGCTACATATGGTAGGGAGAGATGTAAACAAAATAATGGATAAAATATTCTGTATGCAGCATAAAGTCTCGCCAGAGAAATTCTCTGGTGAAGATGAGAAGATGTGTAAATATATATAGAGTTCTGTAGTGTCTAGTATTGATTCAACAACAAATTAAGATGAAACGATAAAATGGAAGAAAATCTAATAACTAATAAAACAAAGTAAAGCATATTATCCCTTATTAAGCAATTTTAATTTGTATCTAACAACTACCAAGACTTTGTTGGTGACAATTTTTGGATCTGAAGAGAGCTTTCCCAAGTGAAAAGTTGTCAACAAATAATATCTGCTTCCATTTTGGCGTTGAACGGTGTGTCACTGAAGGTGGTGTTGATAGTTTATAACATTATAATGTGAATGTGAGAACCAAAAATGTTCAAGAGTAATTATATTTTTCATCTTAGTGTGAATAGTGAAGAAAGTGTACGTAACAGTTTTATGATTACTGTATTTGTGCTTGTATCATTTTATTCCTACTTAATGTTACAGTGCCTGTACATTAATTACAAAATGTTTAGGGAAATGTGATTATTAATTTCACAGGTGTATGTTTCTTCTTGCAACAGCCCCCAGCCCATCAGTGGTAGATGTGGATAGCATTCTCTTGACCGATGAAGCAAAAATGGCCATTAGCCCCAGATGGCTGCGATCTCGGAGGTCCCTGAGGGCAACTGCAGATTCTCGAGTTAGATTAAAAGTGAAGGACAGCATTGGTGGTGTCTCGCTGCAGGACACATCTCAGAGACTGTCGGCAGTTTCCTCATCTCTTCCCTCAGTCAGGTACACAATGCACCATAATTAGGATTCATCATTATTAGTGCTATGTTTTCAGCATTCATTCTCTTTGTCTCAGAGAAAAATGGCATTTCTTGTCAGTTAAAGGACTTCTACAAGGTAATACTGTACCATTATCATCACCACACAATTGAGCAATCATGTGCAAACATTTACATGAACAAATTATGGTTAAATAACTGGATATTGTAAATGTAAAATGACACAAACATTCATGTGCAGTGATCTATTCATTAGCCTGCTCAATGCCTCTTCACTTGTGACATGCCAGCAGACCCCAGAATGTTATTGGTGCTTACCTATCAGTGACAATGGGGGAGTGAGACCTAGATCTTTATGCCTTACCTCTTAGCTATTTATACCTGATGTGCAAATTCTCTCTCAACATTAAGAAAAAATATGATGACAATTTTAAAGTTGTGGATGGAATTGGCTTCAACAACTTTTTTGATTCAATACATTCCACTTGCCTACCACCAGTACAGGGAATGAGAATTTCCTTGCATTTCTACAGCTCAATTGTGTGTCCAGCTTCCACCAATCTCCCATTGTCCTACTTTTTAATTTAAAAGGGCTTCCTTTGTCCACTTTGTCTATTCCTCTCAGTATCTTGTAGTTATCATATCCCCTATGTTTCTTCCCAACTCTTAAGGTTGTAAAGGGGGGAGTTCCCTCAACCTGTCCTCATAGTCAAGTCCTCTCATTTCTGGTTGCAAATCTCTGAACTTTCTCAAGTTTCTTTTATGCTTCCAAATGTATGGGTTGCATGGTGGTGCTGCATACTCTACTTGACTACCTGTTGATTCCTAGGATCAATGTCCCTGTGACCCAGTCTCTGATCAGGCCTCCTTGTTGCTGGTCTGATCAACCAGGCCATTCGATGCAGCTCCTCGCAGCCTACTCAAGTAGTAGTCTTGCATAGGCAGTATGTATGGACTTGAAAACCTCCTTGTTTATATTTTTAAATTATATTTTTTGTTTACTAACTTCCCATATGTTTCTGATATTGTGTTCACATGTGCTCCTGATGTTAGTGTTGAGATTATTCTACTCCCAGCTCTTTTCTCTGATTGTTTCTTGTACTGTAATTGTTTTCCTCATGGTGTAGTTAAACACAGGTCTCCCTCTCTCCCTTACCCATTTTCATTACTGTACTTTACACTTATTTGGATTGAATTCCAGCAACCATTTATCTGTCCATTCATGAAGTTTATCTAGGCCTTCTTGCAGCACCATACAATCCTCTTCGGTTCTTACTCTCATTAACTTTACATTACAGTATTTGTAAATGTTGACATGCATGAACTCTCTGAGGTTATTTACATGAATTATTCAGGGAAATGATCCTAGGACAAAGCCATGTGGAACACCCCTTTCCACTCCTCTCCAGCCTGACATATCTTCACCATGACACTTTGTTTTCTGTCTGTCAGGTACTCTCATACTTTTCTTGTTATCCCGTCTTGTCTCTCCATCTTGTGTAATAGTCTTTTGTAAGCGACTGCATCAAAAGATTTCTGGTAGTCTATGAAAATGCAATCTACCCATCCTTCCTTCTATTGTCTTATTTTGGTGACCCTGTCATAAAATTCAGTCAAGTTTGTTAAGCATGATTTTTCTCTTTCTGAAACTGTACTGTGCCTCTCATATAAAATTACTCTCCGTAAATGTTCTAGAATCCTTTTTCTCATGACTTTTTCCAGCATTTTGCTTGGTATGCATGTTAATGATACTGGTCCATAATTTAGTACTCCATGTCTATCCCCCTTTATTGAATATTGAACTACATTTGCCTTTTTTCAAATTTCTAGTAGTTCTGTCATCTTTAGTGTAATGTTGAACACTATAGTTAATGGGTAATGCAACTTCTCTTTAGCTTCTTTCAGTATCTGTGGTGATATCTGGTCTGGTCCTACTGCTTTTATTATATCCAATTTCTCCAGGTATCTTTTTAGCTCTTCTATATGAACTTCAGTTCTATCTAGTGTTGTTTCTGGCTGTCTGTTGTCTCCTCTCCCTGTTCACCAATCTGTTTCTTGTTTGTAGACCTCGTAGAACCTCTTGTTGAGTTCTTTACACACTTTGTCATTCTCCAAGAATGTTCTTCACTGTCTCTGCAATCTGATCACATGGATTGTTTTCCTCAGTTTGGCTATGCAACAGTTAATTTCACTGTGTTAAGAATTCTNACTGGTCAAGATCAGAACTGCATTATAAATTTATGGAAGGATCATTTAGAACTTGTATACCACGTATGTGAGACCAATCCAGGAGTATGCGGCTCCAGCTTGGAATCCTACTTGTTAAGTATAAGACGAATTTGGAGAAGGTTCAAAGGTATGCCACTAGACTAGTTCCAGAACTATGAGGTATGAGTACGAGAAAATTGCACCTCACGTCTCTGGGAGACAGAAGAATTAGGCGAGACATGATTACCACATGCAAAACTCTTAGGGTAATTGATAGTGTAGATAAAGACATAATTTAACACGGGTGGTACACGCACAAGGGAACACAAGTGGAAACTGAGCACCCAGATGAGCCACAGAGACATTGCAAGAAACTTTTCAGTGTCCAGAGGAGTTAACAAATGGAATGTAGTAGGAAGTGATGTGGTGGAGGCTGACTTCATACACAGCTTCAAATGTAGATATGATAGAGCCCAATAGGCTCAGGAATCTGTACACCGGTTGATTGACAGTTGAGAGGCCGGACCAACAATAACGAAACTCAACACCTGCAAGCACAATTAGGTGAGTACATGCGAATAGCTGAGCCTATATTGTAATCTGATTTCTATAACATCATATGGAGAACAGTGAGTGAGGAATGTCGATCCATAGCAAGAGTTTGCTATGGATCTGTATTCAGTAAAAACACTTAACTTACTTTATATATTCAGAATTATATGTTCAGTATTCCTCTTTATAATAATTAGCGGTAGTCTAAGTGTTAGGGAAATTATTTATTTTAAGTAGTGATGCCTTTATCAAACAAGTTTTAAATATTTTAATTAATTTAGCCCCCATATTATATATACAGGGTACACACACACACACACACACACATATATATATATATATGTCTATATATATATATATATATATATATATATAATATTTATATTATATATATAATATATATTATATGTATGTGTGTGTGTGTGTGTGTACAGAGAGAGAGAGAGAGGATCCACAAGGTCTTCTCTGAGTACTCTTTATTTTCTTTTCCGAGGCTATGGGTCCCTACAATTACACAAGAGGTCTCATTACCTTATATATTTTTTATTTATTAACACATTTAGGAACATTTGCCCTAGACTATACGAAGGGGAGTACAGTGTGTGTCAAAAAATTAGCTACGTGATGCTAAAATCCTCATCACACAGGATAGTTAGTCATACCAAGGCTCTTATAGTGGGCGTTTAGGCGCCAGAGCGACCAGCCTGCCCGGTTATCACCAGTATTTGTTCCGCTTCTACCATACACACACACACACACCACACACACACACACACACACACACACACACCCACACACACACACACACACACACACACATACACATACACATACACACACCTTCCCTTATCATGGACACTTTTCTGGCAAGCTGTGAAAATACCATTCTAATTAGGCTCTTGTTTTGTGTTCAATAATGCTTAATTGTCTTTTCAGGCTGTCCTCTGCTAAAGCTATTCTCCAGTAAGGTCAACTAGGTGAGTACACACACACACTAAGTATTCAAAATGAGCCATAGTCCAATGCAGGGACATGGATGGCAACTGGTGACAAATGAGAAATACAGACATAGTTTAGCATTAAATAGAGGCAAACATCTGGGAGGAACTAGCAGCCGAGTGTAGTTGATGTAAACTGTATATGCAGTTTCATAAGCAAATACGATAAGATACGTGATAGCATTGAAGCATTATATTAACCAGCCAACTGATAACGGGAAGGGCAGCTAGGCTTCAGCTTGAAACCTTCTTTCTATTGTCACTTTGCTCTCTCTCTCCTTCAGACACTTCCTTACCTAATTTAGTGTTTTCCCAGCTGTGGTGGTGATGAATGGGTCCCACCACCACCACCACCAGGATAGCTGTGGTGGTGATGGCTGGGTCCCACCACCACTACTGCTACCCTGGTGGTAGTGGTGGTGGAGGAACCCAGCCATCACCATCACCACCACCAGGGTAGCTGTGGTGGTGATGGCTGGGTCCCACCACCACCACTGCTACCCTGGTGGTAGTGGTGGTGGAGGAACCCAGCCATCACCATCACCACCACCAGGGTAGCTGTGGTGGCGATGGCTGGGTCCCACCACCACCACTGCTACCCTGGTGGTAGTGGTGGTGGAGGAACCCAGCCATCACCATCACCACCACCAGGGTAGCTGTGGTGGTGATGGCTATGTGATCTTGCAAATCATCACTGGATTTATAATTCCAACCATAAATTTAAATAAGTTACCGAGCCAAGCCTTAAAGTGCACGTCATGAAGGGGAGCTATATTGAAAGGTGTCCCATCTTACTCACCAGTAAATTTACTCATGATGTTATGGAATGAGTTAATAGCAACGTTAAATGTCCAATATAAAAGTGCTAAAAGTGCTTTCAGGACAGAGCTTTAGGTCTTGGCCCACCGCCTTTCCACCTGCCCATTGTCTGCTGTCTCATGTACTTTTTGAACTTTGGATGGAACTATAGTCATTATTATTTATTTACCTTTTAAGGTCGTTCCAATTGCTTTCTGCTTCCCCAGGAGTCTAAGGTGTGTAAACGCCCTAGAGACTGTTCAACACCCTGACTGTTCAACACGCAGATTGTTCAGGGGGAGGAGTCGTAGTTCGGGGAAGTGGTAGTGCCAGACATCATAACAAGAGAGAGTGCCTTCCCAGTATGCTGGGAGGCGAGGTCACTCACTTGAGCTCCGAGTGGCTGGTCGGCCAGAGTGGTTGGTCGGCCAGAGTGGTTGGTCGGCCAGAGTGGTCCTCTCACCAGTCATTACTGGGACCTGGCGGCTGCTCTACACACACACCGTCAATGTACAATATACCGTAAGAACATTAATGACACATTACATATCACTATTCACCGAGGAAAATACACGCCAATTATTCATGCAATACTCCCTATATCTTTGACAAGCCGTCATCTTCCTGTCCCTGTTGGGGGCCTTCGGGTAAAATCAGAATTCGCGCAATGAACAATTTCTTATAATAATAATAATAATAATAATAATAATAATACCAACATTATTTCACACTGCCATCTATTAATGATCCCTTTGTGTGTATTTTACATCAATAAACTTATTTCAATTTCAATTTCAATTTATTAATGTGTGTTAACTTACAATATTCCTTTAAGAGAAACAACTGTGTTATGTGTTAAACAATTAGTTACGTGTTATTGGTACTGGGATACACACTGATTTGTTTAGTCTCGTAAATAATATAAATCAAGCCCATATATATATATATATATATATATATATATATATATATATATATATATATATATATATATATATATATATATATATTATATATATACATTATATATATATATATATATATATATATATATATATATATATATATATAATGAAATACGTAAATGTTGAACAAATCCACAAGGGCCGTGACGAGAATTCGAACCTGCGAACCTGTGTAAAAGCCTGGTTTGTGCCTCGGAGAGGCTACGGGATCCAGTAAGTTCAGTAGAACTTCGGTTTCAACCCTTTTACCCTGTCGTAGCTCAGTCGATTAAGGCAGCGTCTGGGATGCTCCCGGACGCAGGTTCGAATCCTCGTCACGGCCCTTGTGGATTTGTACATTTGATGCATCACGTTAATGTGATCTCTGTGTGTGAGGTAAATGTTGATATGGTTGCATCACGTGAAGAGCACTAGTCAACATTGAGGGCAGTATCTATAGCATTGTTGAAGACCGCTGCCCCACTCCATCAATATTGATGCCCCTGCCTTCTCCATCCGTTTTGGAAACCGGGACTTTCTCCATCAGTGTTGGAGACCACTATCATCTCCATCACTGTTGATGACCGCTACCCCATCAATATCAGAGAGCGCTACCCTCTCCATCAAGCTATTCCCGGAATATTGGCCTTTCGAGATGCTCGTCAACTGGTGAGAAAGGTCACAACATCAATAGGTTAGCTGACACGGCTTTGTTCGTATCCCTATTTTAAGGTGATTTCTTCCAATTATACCCCTGATCAGCATGGCGGCCACCAGTAGATAGTTAATGCTATTGTCACAGGTCGTGGAGCGTATTCACGGAAGATCAGGCTAAGTATTGCTCTGGAAACAGGGTGGTTGAGTTATGGAACAAATTACCGGATAAAATTAATAGACGAGGGATCGCTGGGTAGTTTCAAGCGTAGGTTAGACATGCATATGAATGAGTTTGGATGGATATAAGATCTGCCTCGTATGGGCCAATGGGAACTGTCGTATGAGCCGATGGGAACCGTTTCGTATGGACCAATAGGCCTTGTGCTGATGATTGATAAAGATTAAGCCACCCAAGAGGTGGCACGGGCATGAATAGCCCGTAAGGCCTTGTGCTATTTCCTTCGTTCTTATATCAAGCTGCTCCTGGTATGACTACACACACCATTTGGTCCGGGAGACATCTCCCGTCACGCAAGGTGCAGTTGCGCCTCCACAGATCTCCAGTATCAGCTCTTGATACTGGTAATGGCTCAAAAGGGCCACCACTTACGGGCTATTCATGCCCGTGCCACCTTTTGGGTGGCTTAATCTTCATCAATCAGTCAATCATGACCACAAACTCGGAATTATCTAGCGTAGGAATATCTTAGGAGTTGTTCTTACTTCTTTCCTCTCTTTTGTTTTTGCTTATTCCCTACTTTCGTGTGACTGATTTGTGTTCAATATCTCTTGAACACCTCGTGGTATTGACTTTAAACTTGAAGTGCTTTATTTCGAGCAATCAGGTTTATTATTATTACTGGAATTGAACATTGTAGCGCATTGATTACTATTTGGTTTTTCTTACTGCAGTTTCTGTGCTGTGTGTTGAGGCAGCCTAAATCACTTGAAATATTAACTGTTGCATGATAGCTTGATCAATATAATCTATTGTATCAACTTGTAATGTAGTTATTATGTTGAACTCAAATTCTGTTACCTTATTGTCTGGCTTAAGGACCTGCGGGAAACACTGTGCGTGTTAGTGGCCTTGCTACAATGTTACTCAAACCACCAATGTATGTACTTTCTCAGTACATTGTACCTTCGAATATAATAAATAACTAAATGAATAAATGAATGGTTGACGTGTAGAGCAGAGTAGACTTTGAGGCCTCCAGGGGATTGTTGTTGTTTTAGATTTAGCTACTGAGAACGAAGGTGTCCCTGTAGCACGGGCTATGGTGAGCCCGTGACCTCCAGGGGAGCCAAGCCGCCATATTGTAAAGCCCTACTCCACCGGGACCTTCAGGGGTCCGGTGTTCCCGAAGACATCTCTGCTCAGTCAACATCAGCCAGACGTTATTAATACAGCGTACTGGAGACGATTCCGGAAGCACATACTAATATGTATAACATTAGTGATAAGTCTGGCAGTGAAGAACCATAGAGGGTGAGGAGGACGTGTGGTCTGCCGTAAACTCTGCTACTGGTCGGGGGTGGAGCTGTCTAATGAGCCCATTATGAGGGGAAGGGGGAGGAAGGGACACCATTAGAGGGTTGTAGCGTCGTTAGGCTTGTGGAGAAGATGAGAGGAGGTGAAGGGGGAGATACCAGTTCATAGCTTGCAGGCACAAATAGGTGTGTCTATTCACACACCTATTTGTGCCTGCAGGACCCAGCTTTTAGCTCTTGGACCCCCCACGTTTCCATCCACCGGTTGTCTAATATAATGATTACCCAACTATTTTCTCTATTATATCTACTAAGCCAACTGGTGGTCATCCCCCAATATTCAACCCACACCCGCCTAACTCATAGCTACTTATTTATTGCTAGGTGATCACAGGCGTAAAGAAACGTTGCCCAAACGGTTCTCATGCTGCGGGGTTCGAACCCCATGATCCTCGTTTGTGAGGCGACCTCTTAGCCTACTGCGCCACAGGATCCCCTACACTGTGTGTGTCATACCTAAATACGTTTTCAGGTAGGGAGGATAAGCCCCTGGATATCCCGCTTCTTCATTTTTGTATATCTGATATATCACTATTTTCGATATTTAAGAGTTCCGTCGTATATACTTGTATAGCTGTGAATTGTCGTCAACTGCTTCTTCATCATTTGATTCAGTCCACGTGGTCACTACTTGTACAGTGAAGGACTACTTCCTAACATCCCTCTAGCTCCGGTGTCTCCACTTTCCTCGTACTGTATCCTCCGGTCTCGCTTCTGACCGAGATCAATGTTCTTGGCACTTTGTAATGTCTCAGTATTTTGTACGTCGTGATCATGACTGCTGGATATTCTTACCACGTGAGTTCGTAGGGATTCAATTGCTTGAGTGTGTTCTCGAAGTTACATTCTCCAGGACTAATCATAAGGCTGTGTATAATGTTTCAGTGTGTGTGTGTGGGTGGTGGTAGAGGTGTAACCATGGTAGCTTGTGTGTTGTGGTGGTCAGCCGGTGGTGGGAGTACGCCGTCCTGGTGGCAGTCTCAACACAGGGGAGGTAGTAGGGGTAGTTGTGGCAGTGATGACGGCGTGGGTATTAGAGCCGTCACTATAGACTATCATGTACCAGCTTTGGTCCTGCAAAATGGCAAAAGTATTGATAGACTTGAAAAAATGCAAAATGAAGCACTCAGAATTATACTTGGCTGTCCTATAACTACCAAAGTTCTCAACATGCGGAAAGAATTAAATATACTTAGCATTAGAGATAGAATATTTGAAATTAATCTTATGATGGGACTAAAGCTTCTGCGTGATAACAAAAACAACATTGTGTCAGTTGCACTGTTAGAACATATACGAAATGGAACTAGCGAGTCTAAATTGATTCAAAGAACAGCCACTCATATTAAAATGATGGGACTGCACGATGTATATACAGATGAAAGAGTACAGCACTTCCACCCCTGGCAGATAGTACCTTTTGACATCCTGACCCCTGCATACCCCACCAAGAAACTAATCACAAACAACCCTCATGCTCAGCTTGCTGCTAAATTAAGCACTATATAACACATTCACAATATACAAGCTGAAAACAACATTGCACAGACCATATACACTGACGGATCACTCAATACAGCTACAGGGAGGGCAGGAAGTGCTGTTATTGTTCATCAGCCCGATGGCAGCACAATTCAAAGGAATATCCGAATTATTAACTGGGCGTCCACAATGCAAGCCGAGTTGGTAGCAATACTGGTAGCACTCGAAATTATTGACAACACTGAAGTAGACAGCTTAATTATTCCTGACTCTCTTTCCTCACTACGAGCAATAAACAGTTTGCAATCAAGTAATAACGTGCTTGTCTTGGAAGCTAGACGTAGATATGTAAGAATACTTAGCAAGAGGGTAAATATAAAAATGTTGTGGATTCCTTCTCACATTGGCCTGCAGGAACATGACAAAGTTGACGCCCTTGCTAAGGCTGCAGTAAATAAAGACAGTATTGAACGGAATCTTGAGTTATCAAATAGGTCCCTTAAAACTGTCATTAGACGAGAACTCCTGGATGAATTTGAAGAAAGTAGAACTGTGCAAACTGGAACTAGCAGGTCCATTGTTCATCACAATGAAATGTGTGAAGTAAAACATGTGTATGGGGCAAGTAACAAAGTCAGTAGACTAACAGATGTTGTCACAGCTCGTATAAGACTTGGCCACAAGTATCTCTGGCAGTTCGGCTTGTATAGGGATCTAGATGAAGTAAAGTGCAAAGTGTGTGGACAAAGACAGGGACACACACTCGAACACTATATCTTGGATTGTAGTAAAATTGAGCCATTTAGAGATAAATCTAAGCTCACTCTGTATGATATGGCAACCTATCTTATTACCATGGATAAATTACCTGAAATCCTTGCACTGTATCCACATTTCGCTTCCAGTAGATGAACGACATACGAGATTCAGAAACAAGTAGTGTATTGTGAGGACTAATAATAAACAGAAGCTCCCCTATGACTCTGTAATGTCCCCATTGGTCAAACTATTATGTATTAGCGATAAGACCTACCATTAATGTATGATAACTTACTGTAAATATGTAGCTCTTGAAGTAGCACTTACTTGTAACTAGCTGACATTGTAACTATAAGGTGTGAAGGATAGATGAAATTGTTTATGAAATAATCTAAGATGAGGTCTGATAAAGACCTTGTGTGCCCTCTGTAATGCTTTTGCGCTACCGCTCACAGGATGAGTATGGGGTGCACAATAAACTAGCCGCCTTCGGCGGCAACAATCAAATCAAATCACTCTTAGGGTGACGCTAACAATGTTGGCGGTGAGTAAGGAGGCAATAAATGCTGGCAGTGAAGGCAAAGGTGACTGTTGGCATTTATAAGAATGTTGGCAGTGAGGGCGAGGTATAGGTGTGGTCGCTGGCGGTGGGTGTGGTCTTTCTCTCTCTCTCACACACACACACACACACACACACACACACACACACACACACACACACACACACACACACAGAGCTTTCGCAAACAGAGTGGTAGACGGTTGGAACAAGTTGGGGGAGAAGGTGGTGGAGGCCAAGACCGTCAGTAGTTTCAAAGCGTTATATGACAAAGAGTGCCATTTGCTGTATTGTGCATACCAAATTTTGTCAACTACCATTCAAGCTTTCATTGCAATCAATCTTAGCTACCTAAGTGCTTTATTATACTGTACCTACAATTTTCTCTCATTTTTTTTTCTTTTTTCTTTTCTTGCCATGTAACTGTTATCATTTCTTTTTTATAATTTTTGCTAGTATTTACCTACTAAAAATTTTCTTAGATTAAGGACCTGCCCGAAACGCTGCGCGTACTAGTGGCTTTACAAGATTGTAATTACCATATTATATATTCTCACATTCCCAATGTACCTTCTTGTATATGAATAAATAAATAAATAAATAAATAAAAAGTGCTGGGAAGACGGGACACCACGAGCGTAGCTCTCATCCTGTAACTACACTTAGGTAATTACACTTAGGTAATTACACACACACACACACACACACACACACACACACACACACACACACACACACACACACACACACACACACACACACACACACAGAATCTGTACACCAGTTGATTGACAGTTGAGAGGCGGGTCAAAGGAGCCAGAACTCAACCCCCGCAAGCACAACTAGTACACATGCACACAACTAGCAAGATTGAAGCTATAGTCTTCACACAAAGCAAAACGGACATTCAGCATATAATGCAATTGAGGGAAGCGACCATAATCTTTGATTATGAAGTTATTATGAAAGCTGTGGCAAGAGAAAGAGAAGAGGGGAGTGGGAAACTAGCTTTCTAAAGAGGCTAGTACCAGCTCACATAATTTTTAGAGAGAATAACATAGGAAATATAACAAAGAGTAAAACATGGCAAGGCATAACTAGCCAATGCAAAGAAGCTGAAAGAAGATTTATACCACCAGTAAGGGATAAAGGAGCCAAGAGGACACACTGTCCATAGTTTAGTAGACAATGCTTAAGAGGCAAAAAAGGAGAACTAAAAGAGCATGGAAGAAATAAAGTGCCATAGTAAGAAGATAACTATGAGAATGGAGAGGTAATGAGTGGAGTACTTCAAGGGCCGGTACCAGAGCCTAGCCTGTTCCTATAATATATATAAACAATGTAACTGAGGAAATAAGCGCATTCCTATCCATGTTTGCTGACGATGCTTAAGCTAATTAGACGAATCAGAACTGAAGAGGACTGCAGTACATTACAAGATGAACTAGACAATCTTCAGAGATGGTCTGAGAAATGGCTACTAGGCTTTAATTCTGACAATTGCAATGTTATGAGGATAGAAGTTGGAGCAAGAAGACTCCATCTATCAAGGAGTTAGGTGAAGTCTGCCTCTGGAGTTACACATAACCTAACTCCAGAGACACACATCAGCAGAATAACGAGGGCTGCATATGCTATACTGCAAACCTCCTGTTACCCTTCGGAAACTTGGTCAAAAATCCCTTCCGAGCGCTGTATACTTCCTTTGAGAGACCTGTTGCTGAGTATGCTGCCCCAGCTTGGAACCCCCTACCTAAAGAAACAAAACAAACTAGAAAAGTTCCAAAATATGCAGCAAGATTCGTTCCTGAGCTAAGGAGGCTGAGCTATGAAGAAACACTGAAGGAACTGGACCTCACTACACTGGAGGAAAGATAGAATAGGGCAGACATGATAACGACATACAAAATACTAAGGAGTACTGATGAAGTAGATATAGAAGCACTATTCGAATTAAGGAACAGTAGAACGAGAGGACATAGCTGGAAACATAAAATTACAAAGCTGTCAGAATGAACTTTTTCAGTCTAAGAGTCGTAAATAAATGGAACGGATAAGATGAAAGTCTCGAAGTCAATTAGACACATAATTTTAAATGTAAATGTGATAAGAAAAACGAGGAAATGAGTCATTGCATTGAGCTGATGATGATCGAAAGACAGGGTTTAAGAGCAGATTCTCGACCACACCCACACCCACACACACACACACACACACACACACACACACACACACACACACACACACACACACACACACACACACACACACACACTAATGCTATCGATGAGTCTATTCTTGGCCGTTGTGAAGGTCAGAGTCCCATCGCGGCTTCTGCTGGTGGCTCTCGGGGGGAGTCCTTCGTTTGTCCCAGTCTTCTATTCGTCCTTGGACCTCTTGGAAAGGTCTTCCTGACTCCTGCGCAGTCACTCCAGCGTTGTGCCTCAGGCCTCTGGGGGTTCCATATTATGGACGGAATCTCGTGGACAGTGGGCTGGCGTCTTCTGGAATGGTGTGGAGAGCTATTCTTGGTGTTCCAGCAGTCGCTGTTACTTCTGCTCCAGGTATGTCCAAGGAACTATGCTCCAGACGAATCATAGGATTTTGTTGCAATAGTTTTCGTGGCAAATGTTCCAGTTCACTTCTTGACATTGTTCCAGATGGCTCGTGGATTATGTTCCAGTTTACTACTATAGTAGTAGTAAGCATTCATCAGTCTCAGGAGACTATGGAGTTGCGCTCTGGTTGTCAGTCTGGAGTGGCCTCTCCAGGGCGCAAAGCCAGGGTAGGTTGATTTGCAGAAGCTGTTACCTATGCAGCGGCTCCCCCTCCCCCTCTCCACGGCTTACAATACTGTTTACAATATTACTCCAGCATGGTGTTCCAGCTGATTCCTGGATGATGTTCCAGCTGATGGCTCTTTCCTTCTTGTTATTATTGCTAAGAGTAGTTAGGTCATGATGATGCCTTCTCTCTCGGGTTCTTTCTATAAAATGTGAACTTGTTGGAGAGCATTGCAACAACCTCCGACAGCCCCGCTCCTGTACGAGGTAAGTCCACCACGGGCTCACCATAGTCCGTGCTACCTGGAACTTTTTGTTCCTAGTAGCTGAATCTTAGACAACAACAACTCGCCTATATTTTTAACATAGGTGGGGTATAGAAACAGATGACGTCTGATTCCCGTTAGCAGGCTGAGAGCTTTCCCTTCCCATAGCTCATGGTAAGCCTATACTCGCTAGTTTCCTTGCAACGCGACCCGTCAAGCTGTTAACAATCGGGTACCTAATTACTTCTGGGTGAACAGGGGCGGGCAGTTAAGAATTGGCGCCCAGTCAATCCTCCCTTTGCCAGGACTCGAACCCAGACCAAATTGTTCGCGATTGTGTTACCACTATGCCGCCAGAGACGGACGCACGCAAACGCATGCACGCAGGATTATTTGCTCGCTTGCTCGCTCACCCACTCACTCATTCTGTCTCTCTCTCTCTCTCTCTCGCACACACACACACACATACATACATAGTTTTGGGACCTAATAGCTGAGTGGACAACGCTCTGGTCTCGTAATCCTAGGGTCCGGGTTCGATCCCCGGTAGAGGCATAAACAAAAATGGGCAGAGTTTCTTTCACCCTGATGCCCCTGTTACCTAGCAGTAAATAGGTACCTGGGAGTTAAACTGCTGTTACGGGCTGCTTCCTGGGTGTGTACTCACCTAGTGCTCACCTAGTTGTGCTTGCGGGGGTTGAGCTCTGGCTCTTTGGTCCCGCCTCTCAACTGTCAATCAACAGGTGTACAGATTCCTGGGCCTACTGGGCTCTATCATGGCTTAATTATATGTGTGTGTGTGTGTGTGTGTGTGTGTGTGTGTGTGTGTGTGTGTGTGTGTGTGTGTGTGTGTGTGTGTGTGTGTGTGTGTGTGTGTGTGGAAAAAAATAGTAGTTAGTAACAGTTGATTGACAGTTGAGAGGCGGGCCGGAAGAGCAGAGCTCAACCCCCACAAGCACATCTAGGTGAATACAACTAGACACAGAGCTAACGAAACAAAGGAAAACGAGGAGAGGGGGGGGGGCGTGTCTCTGATGGTGACACCTGTTTGCTGGCTACAAGGGAAGCAAGGGAGGGGGGGGGGGTTTGTTCCTGCTCGTCACACCTGTTAGCTGGCCACAGGTGAAACACCGTTGCACACCATTATCGATCTAAATATTAATAATATCAGCTGTCAACCCACTCACCCCACGCTGCATGGCTTACTTATCACCTAACTTAAGTGCCTCCTTTCAAAAGCATCTCTTTATTACTAAACTAAAAAGTACCTAATTTCATCCCCATAGTTTCCTACTTTGTGCTTCAAACTCCCACTGTACCTTGTACTACCCACTTCCCCAATTATTAGTACCTGTATTAGTACGGGGAAAAAGTATCTCGTGTTCTGTCCTACATTGTGGCTTGTTGAGCTTGAAACCATTGTTCTTCGTTCGTGTTCCATCTGACCTTTTGAGCATGTCTTATTTACCTTTTTGAGGTATTTTGTAGCAGGTCTTTGCACCTTTTGCAGTTTATTGATGTGCTTCTTGATATGGGCACCGTACAACTGCTGCATATTCCAATTTTAGTCTCACAAAAGTCATGAACAGTTTCTTTAGTATTGCACAATCCATGTAATTAAAAGCAAGTCCGAAGTTGGAAAAGATGCATACACTCCGCTCACAATGTTCTTTGTGTTTTTCTCTGGTGACAGTTTTCTATCCAAAACCACTTCTAGATCTCATCTTAATTAGAGTTCCTTAATCCCTTTCCACATAATTTGTAAGTTGTGTGTGGTATATTTTCTCTCATTCCATATTCCATAACAGTCTTCAGGAACCTCCATATATATGATAGCCTTCAGAATGTTGATATGCTATATAGAAAACTGTGTACAGTAAGGAACAGTACAAATGTTGTGCGAGAAATGTATAGAAATGATTAAATCTTACTAAAGGCTGTGGATGCAGCCAAGATGGTACGGATGATGATCACACTACTATATAGCTGCACTTTCCAGAAAATGACTTTCCGGTAAATGTAAGGATGACTACTAGTCTTAGGCGTAGGGAACATGACACAATTGGGGAAGGAATATAATGTAATGATGACAGTCCAAATATAACCAACAGATTAAGCTTCATTATTTTACTTTTCAGCTTGGGTGAGATGTTGGATGTGTTGAACGCGAGCCTCGAGGTGCAGGGGGTGAATGAGACGGTCGCAGGTGAAGACTCACCTCAGTGGGTCCCCCTTGACACCTTCATTGGTCTAGTACTGGCCTTCTCCTCCTGCCTCTTCATTGGTATCTCCGTCATTGTCAAGAAGCTCGCCCTTAGGGATATTGAGGTGGGTCCTCCAGTTATTTTCCTGTGACAAAGTGGTGGCACACTTGCCTTGTGCCTTACCAGCGTGCCTTGTTTCTTAGCCAGGTAGAGTCGATTGGTCACAAGCCTTAACTGTTCACCCAGCAGACATGGGGAACATGGTTCTAAACCAGTTACTGTATTGAGTGGTTTTCAGGAAAACTAGTACTGTAATGTAAATTTAACATGATCAAGCTATGGAAAGAGAAAGCTTTAACAGTTTAAGCTTTTTAAAAGGAACCAGAAGGAGTCTATTCCCATACCCACCTGTTTAAAACAAGATACTTTCCTACCCACTATACCCTTCTTCTTATTTACTTCTCTACCGGCCATCCTCCTTACTATCATCTCCCTACTTATTACCCCTCTTCCTAACCTATTTCCCTCCCTCCCTACAACCCTTCCTTCCTCCCAATTTACTACTCACTCCTCCCTCACTCAACTCTCTTGAAGATATCATCTATATCTCTTGAGAATTGTGAGACTGAGTTCCCTTAACCTGTCCTTTGTATCAAACCTTTAAACTTTTTCAAGTCTCTTTGTTCTTCACAATGTGTAAATTCCTTACCGGTGATGTGTATTCTAATAGGCTGTGTAAAATGTCTACAGAGAATCCTTGTTTAGGTTTTTAATTGCAATTCTTACATTCGCCAGCTTGGTATACACTAACCATGTTAACCTGTTACACTGCCCACTTCTGTTGTTTGTCAAGCTGTCTCTGCAGAACAATACAGTCCAGTTCTTACTCTGCACTTTGTCTCATCTGGTAATCACTAACATCTCCCTTGTCTGATCCTCTCATTTCCTGTCTACTTACTTTATCCAGTATAATTAACCCTTTTGTGAGGACCCATGTTTTAATTTACATGTACTGTACCTGATCAATTTATCTGAGGGTATCACATGAATTAATATTAACAACATTACAAACTGTACTAGTGTAATGTAGAATGTGATAACTGTCAGTACTGTGTAGTTTGTAGTAACTTGTGGTCTGTAGAGTTTGATGGCATTGTTGGTATCTGATGATGCTCTAGTTTATGCAGGCTCTGTCACATTTGTTTTATCTATTTTGTGTTAAACATGACATGTCACATATCCAACCATATATGAAGTCATATTTAGCACAAATGCAGCCATGTATCCCATCATATTTTATCATTTAAATAATACATTTTGTCATATACATTATGTAAAATGGCATATTTGTTATTCATAATCATGTATAATGTCATGCATGTTAGTATTGGACAAGGCATAATGCGTGTAAATATCCTCAGGCACGGGGTGGGATTCGGGCAGTTGATGGTGGCTATGGTTACCTGCGGCTGCCCAAGTGGTGGCTGGGCATTTCTCTCATGGGACTTGGGGAGCTCAGCAACTTTGTGGCATACATCTTCGCCCCAGCCATCCTGGTCACACCCCTGGGGGTGTTCTCCATCGTGTGGACGGCAACCCTCTCACCATACTTCCTCAAGGAGCGCCTAGGTATGCTAGGGAAGCTAGGATGTGTGCTGGTGCTGGTGGGCTGTGTCATTGTCACTCTCTGTGGCCCCAAAGACAGAGAAATTGCCAGCATGGAGGAATTGCAGTCACAACTGCTGCATCCTGGCTTCCTGGTGTATGCTGGCCTGGTGGTGATAGTGTCAGTGCTGTTCATGGCCCTGGTGCCACGTTATGGACATCGCTATGTTCTCCTCTACATCACAATCTGTTCTTGCTTTGGCTCCCTCTCTGTCATGTTCTGTAAGGGTGTCGGCCTAGCAATCAAGCAGACAATCAGCGGCATTAATGAGTTCACCAACTGGGCCACCTGGGTGTGTCTAGTAGCACTCATAGCCTGTCTTCTAATTGAGACAGTGTACATGCAGCGAGCCCTTGACCTTTTTAACAGTTCAGTTTTCATGTCTGTAAACTATGTCTTGTTTACATCTCTTGTGATTGTTGCCTCATCAATCCTCTACACAGAGCTACGAGAGATAGGCGTCAAAAACATCATTCTAACACTCCTTGGCTTTATTGTCAACATCGTGGCACTGTACCTCTTGCACTTGGACAAAGAAGATAACAGCCCTGAAGCCTCAGATGAAGGGAGGAATGATACAGAGGCACTGCCACAGATAACTAAGGAGTCTCTGCAGACAGGTGTTCAGCTAGGCACTCCACTGTTGGGTCGCACTCCAGCCTCCCCCCTGGCAGGCCTCAGCCTTCCCCACACAATGTTCCCAGCCAAGACCAACTCTTGCATGTCTCTCATTAGCCAAACTAGCCTGTGTCAACACACTGCTGACCATAACCACCACACACATGCCAACGATGGTGACCATGACAACACCAGCCAGCATAGCAATACCAGCGAAGATAGTAGTAGCAGCAGCAGTAGATGTGGCAGTAGCAGTGCAGATGGGATCAGTAGTAATGGCCATGGTGATAGTGTTAAGAGGTGCAACCACCAGAATACTGACAAGGTTAACCAAAGACACTGTCGGTCATCATCTGGGTGCATATGTGAGGTACCACTTCTTACTGAACTCCACACCTCAAGCTCCAAGTTCACCATCCATATGCCTGATTCAAAGACAGGCATCAGCAAGATATCCAGCAAAAACAATATAAGGAGTAGAAGTAGCAGCTGTAGTAGCAAATTAGGTGAGATCAGTGTAAATGGGGAAGATGATGACACCAGTGAGAACTTTAAGCATGAGCATTGTCAGGTGCTCATTTGATCTAGACTTCCCCAAGTATTACTTCAGTGCCACAGACATTAATTTCCGTAATCAAAGCTCCTAATATAGAGCAAGATTGATTCTCATATTACACCAAATATATGTACAGTAGTTACATTAGTTTTGTGCTACTTTATAAAATATAATATATACAAATATGGGAGTTACAACATTAGAATTTAAGTGAATAAAAGATTGCAAAGAACAAGAAGTTTTAGAACAACATTTACTTTCAGAGTAATGTTGCTTATATAGGCAGTGTAGATTGTTCGATAATGCAACATTTAACATAATATTTTATTATATGCCTTGGAGGAACAATGTATATTTTCCATTTCTATGATGTCCATAATTGTAAGAAAATGCGTGAATATGTCTGTGTATTTTGTATACATGACTGATGTTTATATTATTGCTTTACATATTAATCTTGTAATTTATGACATTGTATATGGTCAATGTCCTTAACTTCTCAGATGATAAATGCATCTCTTTGCATTCCTCTGAAAATTATTTATAATTGTTTTCATAAGAATATTGCTTACAGCAATTTCCACAATGAAGGTGACAGCAATGGTCAGAAGTGACAGCAGCAGTCAGTGTAATTTACTGTTCCAATTATATTTTTATAATTTACTCTACTTTACTACTCTTCATACTTTACTACAGAAAAAATGAGGCACAGACTTAGTGCATTTCCAAATGTACCAGACACACACACACACATCCGATGCCACATATTCCTTCACTAAATACTAACATGTTACTGTATGTACCAAACACACTCACATATCCAGAGGCAAAGTGTTCTTCCTACAATGTGTTTCCAGCAGCTTCCTCTTCTTACCTAATTCAGTATTAGGATAAGAATTTGGGATGGGACAGGGGAGAAGGAATGGTGCACTTTGGCTGGACAGTAGAAAGACGGTCTCGCTTCATGCAGGTCGGCGTTCAATCCCTGACCGTCCAAGTGGTTGGGCACCATTCCTTCCCCCCGTCCCATCCCAAATCCTTATCCTGATTCCTTTCCAGTGCTATAGTTATAATGGCTTGGCACTTTCTCCTGATAGGTCCCTTCCCTTCCCTGTTGAGACTTCTGTAGATGTAATTTATCTTCTGCAGTTTTACATCTATTCTTCTTTGTTCCTCTTTTCGGATTTGCCCATATTTCAGGGAAACCTCACGAAGAATCTTCTCCATGTACTGTCTCCCACTGTCGTTAAAAGATTTGCAGAAACACTTACAAGTTAGAAAATTTATAAGAATTGAATACTTTGGTTCGGCTACTATTAGGAACTGTCTGAAAACGTATTTTCAGTAACTTTGATTTTTTCATATTAATTAAACTGTAGTTATGCACTGAAATAGGTAAATATGAATGTACTGTACATACCCTTTGCATAGAAAATAGTTCAGACCTTTGATCTCTATTTTCATAAATAAAGAATACAATATCAAATGTATGTTTTGTGGGATTATCAAAGGCAGGGGTGGAATCAAGAGAAGCACTGTAGGAGTAAAATTATAAAGAGAAGCTGGAGAGGAATAACAAAGTAAAGATTGGAGTGAATCGGCAAGAAAAGGATAGAGAGGAATTATAAGGGCCTGATGCAGGTTAATAAAAAAGATATGATTTATAAGAGGGAAGAATGGAATTACAATACAGTATATGCACAGGCTGGAGTGGAATTATAAATAAGTGTTGGGATGAAGTTGTAGAAAAAGTTTATTTTCCCACTGAATTATTCACACATTCTTGTGTGTTATTTACACTTTGAAAAGCCTTATTCCTAAATTCAAATCCTTTATTGAAACTCATCCTATACAGGTATTGATACAATAGGACCCGTGAAAATCACACCAGAAATAAATCTCTCTTTGATAATTCCAGTCAGACTAAATCTATGCAAACATGCTGTGCAAATAAAAGGACCCAATATATGAAACTCTATTTCACATAGTGACGTTGGTTTGACGCTGCATTCAACGATACTAACTTTGAATTGGTGTTGCCTTTGGATATTGTGCCCACTGGGTAATTTCAGCGCCATAATATCCCATCTTGTGCATAATAAATGAACTAAACTAACTTGTGCAACTAACTCGTTTAGTGTTTTAGTATCTAGAAATACAACTACAGTACATCAATTTAATTTCTTTTATCACCACTTTATATCGATACAGTATATTAATTATCTATATTAAAAATCTGTCATTATATACCTATCATACATTTATTTTTTACTCAAGACTGACTGACTTTTACCTTCTAATTTAAAGTTCACTGTAAATTACTTTTATTTTTTATTTATTTATATATACGTACAAGAGGTCATACATTCTTATACAGCCACTAGCATGCATAGTATTTCAGGCAAGTCCTTAATCCCAATGTTCCCAGAATACGACCCACCAAATCGTTTAACAACCAGGTACCTATTTTACTGTTGGGTTAAACAGAGGCTACAGTTAAGAAGTTGCACCCGGTAAATCCTCCCGGCCAGAATACAACCCAGGACAAAGGGCTCGCGAAATGCCAGGCGAGTATCTTACCTCTACGCGACGGGGACTGTAGTGTTAGCTTTTTAGTTAGATTATGTGTTAGTTTTAGGACCTGCCTGAAATGCAATGTGTGTTAGTGGCTTTGCAAGACTGTACGACATAATCACCAATGTATGTACTTTCACAACCCATTTTACCTTTTATATATACAGTATATAAATAAATAAATAAGCTATAAGAAATAATATAACTGTGACACTATACTTTACTTTAAATAATTCTTAACTAAATATTCTACCCATGTACAGGCTTCCTGGCCCTACCAAGGGGAAGATACATGTAGGAAATCACATTAACTAGTTCTTGATGAGATTTTATAGGATGTTAGCGAAAAACCCCAATGTGTCCGAGTATAATAAACCTACCAGGTGTACGGGGTAGAACACTGTGAATGACTTGTTTTTCTTTAGGATCAAATAAATTGCTATATCCTCCAACAGTATATTTTGCACTAAACAAAATAATGAATTAAGTCCTAGGAATAAACACTATACTGTACAAGAAAAAGGTACAGAATGTAAGGCACATACAGTATATACCCACATATTTGGTCTCAATTAACAACATTTTTTAACACATTATATGCACCTCTTACCTAAACATTACCAAAATGAACGGAATGGTTGAAGCCAAAGGGAGAGCATAGTGTTAGTAACATTTTTAAACTGCGAAGGTGGGTAGGGTACACGCACTCTCCACTCAGCCAAGAACTGCTTCAGTACCATAGTCACCTGTATATACCTACAAAATAATTAAAAGTTTTAAGTGATTTAATACACTACATTAAAGATTTATGATGTCTGAACATAAACAAATTATATTAAAATGAAATGAAATAATATCTCCAGCAAGTGGGGCATCCTGACAAATACCCGACTTACTACAGACAAGTGAAAATATATTTGTGAGAATTGTCAGGATCACAAAGTGACCCCTGACAATTTGGGTCAAAACTGTATTTCTTGCAGATGGTATATACTCAATTAGCTACTAAAAATTGGAACTCTACAGTACAAACACACCATCAGTATAACATGATTATAAGTAGAAATCTCATTTCAGGTACAATGTCCAAGGATCAGGGATGACAGTTAATATTTTGTGAATACTGTACTGTACTTTTTGTAGGTAATGTCATTATAGTAAGAATGGTATTATTGTAAGGCAAAACAGATCATAATTAGCTCTGTCTGGAACTTACACCACTGTAATATCAAACCCAAATCGGGAACAGTCATTCTTCTACTGTGCCACAAATTATTCTTTAAACCAGAAACAAAATGCCTTACATGTAGTGCTCTATAATTTGAATGTACATAAATTATAATAAAGCTCCAATACAGTAATGAATATTTTGGTACTTACTGAGTACTGTTAGTAGGAATGGGCTTATCCTCATATGGGTCGTCTCTGAGGTTGAAAAGTTGAGGTTCATAGCCGTAGTCTTCTACATCAAAACATGAGCAAAATGTGTTGACGCCCCAGCCACACTGGGTACTGCCAGGCTTCCACTTGTATCCCACCAGCTGCAGTTTGTAGGCCAAATTTTCTGATAGGAAGTACAATATATTTTATTCAAAGATACATTATATTACTGTATTCTACTGTATATTATGGCCAATATCAACATAAAAAAAAAGAATTAACCTATGCCAGATGCCAATGAACTTTGTCATTTTCAATGATTGATAATGCAGTGATTAAGTCTTTTCTCGGATTAAAATCCATACAGGTATAAAGTAATGGCAAACAAATCAGACAAGACAGAGCAAGCTAAAGGTGAATAAGCTTGAAAGTCTTGTTACAAGTGGTCACAACACCCAGTGGGTACAATGTCCAAGAGCAACATCAAGTCATCGTTGAATCAATTTTGATGACGTTGAAATACCGCTACTCTTGGATGTCGTGTTCACTGGGCATCTCGTGTAAAAATGGGATAATATTATTGTAGAGAAAACCCATTTGCTTCAATGATAAGCTAAAAAACAACATGAAGCCTCAATATAATAGTGCCCATAAAAATGCTTTTGATCTATGCTACTGATTTAAAAAACAACATTTCCTTTAGCTAGTTATTACTCTAAATGTAGTGCATATATATAATCACACAGCATGAAAAGTTCACAGCACACTGGATATCCTATGTTATAACTTGCATTGTCTGGTTTGCTGTAACAAACCCTGATTAAAGGGGAGTATAATTACAGAACTGTATTACAAAGCAAAAGCACAGACATATATATATATATATCTACAAGTGTAGATATGATAGAGCCCAGTAGGCTCAGGAATCTGTACACCAGTTGATTGACAATTGAGAGGCGGGGACCAAAGAACCAAAGCTCAACCCACGCAAGCACAACTAGGTGAGTACAGTATAGTAGAGTGAATAGTTTACTAAGTAACAAAACAACTCTTGAGTTACAGTAAAGAGGAAACATTCTTGATAGTCATCTTCCTTGATTGAGTGTAAATTACCTTTGTCACACATGACGTCAAGTGCATAGGATAAATCTGAGATTTTTTTACTAATCCTGGTGATATATTTTACCTTGAATAATCCTGACAGCATGTATGTCACGACCACAGTGATGCAGCAAAGAGCGGGAGGGCGGAAACTCTCCGCTGGTTAACAATTTTGCAATGCTTACTCCATCCAGGTCCTAAATAAAGTCAATAAAATTTGGTATCTTTACCATGAAAATTTTTTTTTGTTTAAATCTTAACAATATATCACACATTAAAATTGTTCTAAAACCCATTGTAACTTATATTCATGCAAAGCCACTAACAAATATAAGGTTTTGGGCAAGTCTTGATGTAAAATTAGTCGAGATGTATGCTGTACTATACTATTGAGAATTTGCAGTGATTTGTAAGCTAACAGATGTACAGTCAATTTTAAGTAAATTAAAACTAATGGCCATATTATAGTTAATATGAAATGGTATTGATGAATATGTTGCATTTTTAAATACTGTAGTAGTTTATGTGATTTAGTAGCACAAAATTTAATAATTCAGGTTAATCTTCCGATTCACAAGTCGACAAAAATATAAATAAAATTATACTTTAAACATTCCAAATTTGTTCAATTTATGAGTGAGGTCTTCTATTTATAGTGGATCACTTGTTATCTGAGCCTGTCCCTACTGACCTCTCCCAAGTAACTAGCACGTTTGTATAGCTAAGCTCATTCATCACTTTGTATTCAGCGGACAAAAGAATCTTTATGATTTTATCTTTTAACCTTTCTAATTTATTTATTTATTTATATACAAGAAGGTACATTGTGTTTATGAGAATACATAGCGTTGAGGTTTTTACATTCTTGTAGAGCCACTAGGACGCATAGCGTTTCAGGCAGGTCCTTAATCTAACAGATAATTTTAAGTTGGTAATTTCTAGTAAAATTGAATAAATGTTTACAGGCACATAGTAAGAAAATTTGACAAAGATTAGTAGATGCATTAAAATAAAATATGAGGGTTATCAACAGGTGCATTGTAACATAATTTGAGGATTATTTAAAGGTATACTGCAGTAAAACATGCATCCAATATAACAACCATGATATAAGGTGATATTACAGGGCAACAATGATTACAATGGTAAAGTTGTATGGCTTAGATACATATATTGGGGGATTGGGTAGCACTAGATACAGTGCCAGTTTAAAGCACTGGGTGGGAAACCTAATGAGCTCTATTTTTTATTCGGTGGTCAACATCACAATTTTCCTCTTCTTTGGCCACTGGTATATGCCTTGAGCACCATGTACAATATTGTAGTACTTTTGTTTTGAACTGATGGTACCGAAATAATGTTTTGCATTTTTAGGTCAGCCTGGGAACTTGAGTACAGGGTATTTCACTAACCAAAGTTTGCATAAGTGCCCAGATTGTCTTAAACGTTTTCCCAAATAACTGTAACTTTCAGAAAATTGGTGTGTTTAACAGGCATGGTGTAGTGCAGAGAATGATAGGGGGCAGGAAGCCAGCAGCTTGTCAAAGGCCTTTCTATTGTTCTTAAGAATAGTTTCAACTGGATTTTGAACTAGAGTAATGTCTAGAGTAATGTCTTGGCATTTAGCAAATATTTGTTTAAACATAGTCTTTGCTCTATGTTGTAGACAGTAATACTGTACTATTATTATAAACTTACCCTGGGAGGCAGGTGAGGCAGGAGTTCGGGCAAAGATGGGAGGCCAGCCAGGTTGAGAAGCGTGGGCATCGTGTCAAGCAGGGAGGTCGGAGCATCCACAGTGACCCCAGCAGGAAGGTGTCCTGACCATCGGTAGATTCCTGGCACACGTATTCCACCCTCGGCACCTCCCATGCCCTTGCCACCTGTTATTTTGGGGATTTTTTTATTTAGTATGTGATGTTTATGATGATTAAGAACTATAAATATGGCATTGTGCTTTATTGTTTACAGTCATAGAAATCATAAGCTACTATCAACTATTAATATGTGTTACTTGCAGTATTACTACAGCATTTTGTTGTAGTAATTTGTGTTGTAAATACAAGTTGCCAAACAAGTGGGTGCTACAGTAAAAAAAAGACAACCTAAGCTTAGGAATATTCAACTGTACAAATCTCTGGTTCACCCCCCATTTGGACTAGTGTATCCAAGCATGTAGACTTTATCTTCAAAAGAACATGTCTGCTCTGGAGAAAGTTCAACACAGAGTGACAAAAATCATCTTGAAACTAAGTCAACTCTCATACCAGGAACAGTTGAGGGCCACATGACTAACATTGCAAACCAGACATAATAGGGTTTATTTCATTGGGACCTTTAAAATACTGAACAAGTTAGAGGATATTAATCCAGACCACTTCTTTAAAAAGCAAAGTCTAATGCATACAAGGGCAACAACTTCAAGCTTAAGAAGACAAAATATAGGACAAAACAGCATGTGCTGTTTCACCCATAAGGTTTTATAAATCCATGGAACTATTTCCCTACTGAAACTGTAAATACTAAGAGATTACTTAAGTTTAAAACCCAGATAGATAAAATCCTCAGGAACAATGGTAGGGAACTTTGAGAAGCTGCCGGTTTCCTGTCTCTGTAGAGACTTCTAAGGAGACAGTTGGCTTTAGGGAAATTCAGGTAAATACTTTCGTATCACATCCTGGATGACTATGATAAACTGACCCTTGAAGTGGCCATTGTAGCCTCCAACACGCTGGCCATCATCATCTATAGCTTCGAGGTGTCCACCATGGTCCGACAGGAAGTAAACTATAGTATTTTGATCCAAGTCGTGTTGTTTGAGGGCGTCCAAAATGTCTCCCACGCCAGCATCCATTTCTTCAACATTGTCACCATATCTACAATCAAGTTTATACTGACTGTTGAAAATTTAAGATTTAGATGAGTTTATTTATTAAAAACACTTACAAAACTAACACTGGGTCATATAACAATACTGGTGTCCATGTTACATTCTTGTTAAGCCATTAATACATATACTGTAATGTTTTGGGAAAGTCTTAATGGTAACAAATTAACTGTAGTATGTATTAACACTTTCTAAGTTACAGGGAGTGTAGTTAAACATTGAGTACCAGTGAACGAGATACAGTACACTGAGAATTTGCAGTAATTTGGAAGTTGAGAGAAGTACAATATGTACATATAGTAAATTTTACATAAATAAAATCTAGTGGGCATAGTGCAGTACAGTACTAGGTGAAGTAGTGGCACAAGATTCCTTGGTACATGTGATTTAATAATGCAATTTCTATAACAAGGGCAAGGGTAAGCTTCTTATTATATGGAAATCAGGTGTTTCTTTACTATTTAGAAAGAGTGTGCCATAACTTAGGTCCCTTTATATGCATAGGTCCTGTAGCACAGTGGCCTAGATCCTTAATGCATTATCTAGGATCACAGTTGTTCCCCAGGTGGAACAGAAATGGTTGGGTACGTTTCCTTTCATCTGATGCTTCTGTTCACATAGCAGCAAATGGGTACCCAAGAGTTAGGCAACTGTTGTGGGTTCTATCCTGGAAAAAGTAAGTAGTTGACCTAGGGAGACCTTCATAAACCTAAGCACAGGCATACTGTTCCTGACAAAGGGAATTATCATCATCATCATCATCATTAACATTATTATTATAATTATTTAGTCAGACTAGAAAACTAAGGTGTATATATGTTTTGTGATGTTCTTGTGATCTACACTTAATTACATTCATCATACTATTACTGCAAAATAGTGAATTTTCTTAGAAGAACAGAGTGATACAGGTGACATTATATATATAGTGTGATAACTATGAACGTAAATGTATAAAAAGAGTGTGGAAGGTAACATGAGCAGGTTGAGAAGCACTTGGTGTAATTTTCAAGTCATTGTATACTTGTCCTTCCAATTAGCATGGGAAAACCGGATTGTTTGTGTTGCTCATATAACTGAGCACTTGCATCCCTTAAATGTGTACAGCTATATGCTGTTATTGGCTGACTGCATTACTTCCCCCCTTAAATTGTGTTCTTTTAATCTTAGTCATATTATGTATACTTTTTAGAAATAGGTCAATGAATAACTAAAACATGTATTGATCAAATTATACTAGGTCTTAGACTGTTAATATTCTGAACATAAGAAATTTGAATTAAATCTACCACTAAATACCAATAGTATGTGACAATGAAATGAATATGGAAACAGTTAATAATAACATCGGCATACAGTATATATACTGTATATTCATTATCCGTGACAGAATAATGAGGGATGTACATTAACAGTCTTTCAACGAACCTTCCATGTTTGCTGCGTCCAGCCATATGAGATGCTGTGAACATTGGTGTGTGAACATGACCGAAGGAGTGGTAAAGGAAAAATGGCCGTTGTTCTTGTGCATGGTCAGCAATAAACTTGACTGAGTGGCTCACAAGACGCTGAGAAAGGCCTTCCAGCACCAGCGGCTGCTCCACTACTTTTGTGTCATGCATCAGCACACCGTTCATGTATTTATTCATCCATGGTGACACCTGTATCAACCACACCATGATTACTTTTCAGTATATTTTACCACATAAACAAGGTATGAATCATATATGTACAGTATACTTTCATAGCAATCTAAAGCTGGCATTAATTTTTATGATAGTTGGCAGGTTTTGAAATGATGAATAAGTCTGCTACATGTACTGCCCTTAATTTCATTCCTTATGTGGAATAGAGAATTTTTAACATAATTTTCAAAGATTATTGATTTTTCAAATTTTCTAAACATTCTATAAAAAGTACAGTGTAAAAATTTTACAGTGTAAAATATGTACAGGTGTACATATTTTCCATCCAATTACTGTATCACCGTGCATGGTTAGCTAAGGAAAGAAAGATGCTGAAAAAATAATAGAAAGTTTTCTTTTGCAAACAAAGTGTAGATGATTGGAACAAGTTAAGTGAAAAGACAGTGGATGCCAAAACTGTCATTAGTTTCAAAGTATCTTATGACAGATTACTGGGAAGACAGGACACTATAAGCGTAGCGCTCATCCTGTAATTACACAGGTAATTGCTTGCCTTTAAAAAATCTGAATGACAGTAAATGATAAGCATCACATGCAGATACTTGGAAGAACAAAAAGAAAATTAATAACATTATACATATAATAATTATACATTATACATATAATAATTATACAATTTAATTTCTGGAGTCAACTTACTTGGGACAGGAAGCCCGTACTTAGGCCTGTTTTGAGGTACCCCGAGATCAAATTACTGACCTTCCCCACGATGCAACACCACAATAGTTGCCTAACTCCCGAGTACCTATTTATTACTAGGTGAGCAGAGCATTAGGTGAAAGGAAACATGCCCAACCGTTTCTGTCCCACCCGGGAATCAAACCCTGGATCCCTGATTGTGAGTGGAGAATGTAGATTACTGTTCTACCTGACCAATTTTATTATAATATTTATGGTATTCAAGAAATAATAAACTACCTCTTTCAATGTTCTTGCATTCTTTTACTGTATCTGTATTTACCTGATGGATTTTTATCAGTTGCTACAGTATCTCAATGATACAGCCCTAGGCATAGATACAATAGTTTCTTATAAAGTTTCATATATAAATACAGTAACCCAGTCCACACATGTGAAATGAAAGGAAGGGGACAACTTTTTGATGCATTCTGGACAATTATCACTAGACTTGATATGGGTCCAGAATGTACACAAGCATTACCACTTTCTTTTCATTCTGTATGAGGGTTGGGTTATATATTTTCAGGCAAGTTATTATGACTGATTCTCTTCTGTTTAATAAATTATATTCTAACTTAAGTGACAGTACTGTATTTACAGAAGTTTAGATTCTTGTGGGAAATGTAATCTATAGATAAGTCTCAATAAATAATAAAGGCCTACAAAATATGTCAGTGGTTTAGCTTATATTAAGTGGAAATAAACAAAATTCTATATATTGTATGTATATTAAATGAAAAATAATATAGAATGAGAAGCTGTAACAAATTCTGTACAGTAATACTTTACTGTACATGAGTACTGTAATGTACACTACTCTTGTTCATTTATATTTTCAAGTGCTAAAGGAAAATTGAATTCAACTTGGAAGATACCTGCCACCATTTTTTGGTATGAAAGCGGTAGTGTGTGTGGAAGAACCAGGCAGCAGCTAGTGCGAGTGTCACCAGAAACAGGCACAAGATGACCACACTACGTCGGCACCTCAGCCACCACAGTGTCAGTGTACTCACCACCCACAATGACACCAGCATCTAAAAGGAAAAAAAATTGTCTACTTTTAATTGTAAATTATTTTTATCAATGTACACAGTACTGTATTTTATCATAATTAAGGTTTCCCATTGTTGGGGACAGGAAGCCTGGTAGGCTCATCAATGTTTTCCTAGGTTTCTACTGACCTTTCCCAGGAGGCAGCCCACAATTATAAGCTAACTTCTAGGTATTTATTTACTGCTAGGTGAATTGGTGCATCAAGTGTAAGGAAACGTGCCCAATTATCTGTCCTGCCATGGATGTCGAACCCTGGACCTTTCACTTGTGAACCAACTGTGGTTCACAACAATTCACTTAATGGAAATTTCCTCAGATAATCTCTCTTTTTTTTTGGTATAACATGAGTACTGTAATCAATTGTTATTTTTAACATTTGCACAAAATGCTGTGCATGATCAATGACCTTATACAAAATAACTAGCAACACTATACCATGTATTCATACAATGTAATATAAACAGTATATATTTTTCTTTATAAATATATATTACAGTACTGTACTCTTTTATTAATACTGAACAAATAAACTTTTAAAATACTTTTAAGTATTGAGAAAACTTTATTTTAAAATAACTTTAAAATACTGAACACATTAGAGGATGATGATCCAGACAATTTCTTCAAAAGGTCAGATGTAACACAAACAAGGAGCAACAGTTTCAAGCTCAACAAGCCACAATGTAGGCCTGAGAACAGGAGATGCTTTTTCACCCACAGGGTTTTAAACCCATGGAACTGCCTACCTACCAAAGCTGTAACTGCAAAACTGTGTTAAGTGTTAAAATCTACCTGGAAAAGTTCAAGGCATATGGGGAGGACCTTTGACAAGACACCGGCTTCTTGTCCTCGTTGAGGCCACTAGGGTTAGTGGCCCTCAGGTAAATCAGGTAAAATATTACTGTATTATTATTTACATTAATAATGATGGAAAAGGCTTTCTCAGTGAACAATTAGCCTCTGTAATTCATTCATATCACACAGAATTTTAATACTCATGTCACCTTACATGAATTTACATAAGGCCATCATCTCTAGTGACCTCGAAATGGACAGAAAGTTATTGTTTTGGAGGTCCTTTCGTAGCAAGCTCTAGTAATGCTATTTTGGGGACATTTTCGCAAAGGCTTTGACCCAGGATGCCCGGACATTTTGTCCGATTTTTCCAGCTATCCATTAATAATATTTATGTATAGAAAAAAATTATGCACTGGTTGGCCACTAATCTCCCACATTTCGGTTAAATCTTAAAACTAACAATTAACCTAGTATATAATAAAATTAATATACAGTATATACAGTGTTTGACCCTTTAATGAAGAGTTACTGTATTAACATTGTATTAGAAGTATATATAAAAAAGATGCAGGGAATCTAATTTCTTATACAGTTGACTATGTGCTTAAATTTATAATTATTATTCATCTGGCAGAAGTTATTTATTTTTAGAGAAGTGTACTTTAAAACTCACCTGGTAGAATGGATCATTAACTTGTACAATACAGTACTATACTTTGTGACTATCTAGTAGAAGGGATCATTTATTAAACAGTACCATATGACTTACCTGATAGAAAGGGTCTTTTAAAGAGAAGATCCAGAAGGGTTGAGCACCTGCCATGTCATTCACAAGAGAGAGGGCAATCCCATAGAAAGACTGGAAGCCGTGCAGGTGTGGCCCACGACACTCTCGCCCCAGCAAGTCACATCTCTGACCAAGGTGCCATTTACCTGATGATGTAACGTACAATATGATGCCCCCACAAACTTCAGTGCATTTTGAAGTAAATAACAGTTAACACATAATTTACCTGAGGGGCCACCATCTCTCAACTGACCAGGCATGACAGGGCTGATCTCATTGAAACTTCCATAATGCTGAATAACTTGGAGGATATTGATCCAGACCACTTCTCTAAAAGGTCAGATGTAACACAAATAAGGAACAACAGTTTCAAGCTCAACAAGCCACAATGTAGGACAGGAAAAAGGAGATTCTTTTTCACCTATAGGGTTATAAATTCATGGAACTGCATACCCACTGAAGCTGTAAATGCCAAGACATTATTGTACTGCAGTTCAACATCCTGCTCACTAAAATCACCAGAACAAATAGTGGGGGACTTTTGACAAGCACACAGCTTCCTGGCCTCGTCAAGGCCACTAGAGAGATAGTGGCCCTCAGGTATAGGTACAGTATATCAAATAAATACTAATTACAATTGTAAATCATTTAAAAAAAAAAAGTTTATGAGGGGAAAAAAAGTGTGCCAGATATATTGCCTACCTACTGCAGCAGTGGTGTAGTTAGCAGCACTCAAGGCAGTGGCGAGCGTCACTTCATCGAGGGGGAGTCCAACTTTACTGGCAAGATGAATGATGACAGCGGGTGTGCCCTTGTCTCCCACAAGACCTGCAATGCACATAAGGGTACAACAACAGGTTTTCTTACTATTATATAGTCATTACATTTGTAGCAAGTACAATAGCATCTGCAGTGCCAATAGCTGCAACTTCTACATCTGTATTACAGTACTTTCAAGTGCTACACAGACATCTGCACCAAGCTGCTGCTCCTCGAACAAAGAGCGCTGGGCCATACATTACCAGCAGAGAGCTATATAAGACCACAGACCACCTTACAGAAGGAGTATCACCACAACCTTGCCAGGAGTAACATTTTATCTGACCAACCTCAACCCAGCTGTCCCTTGATGCAGACTGCTTCAGTTATATACTGTACCTCACAGGTACCCCCTCATCACTCCACAGGAACCCTTTATCACACTTATTCACATGTAACCTTAATTTATACCACTAGAGGTAGTGGCCCTCAGGAAAATTCAGGTAAAATAATGGTAAATACCCTACAACAGCTGCCATGACCCCCACTGCTGTCTCAAGGCTGCTCTCCTACCCACTCTGTCACTGGTTTATACTGTCTTTACATACAATTTTCATGCTTTTAAGCCAAGCTAAATCCATGATTTCATGGATTTAGTCATGGATTTCTATGACTTCCAAGATAAATCATGGAAGTCTCCATGATCAAATCATTTGTAATCAAACTACTAACATTAGCCATTTAACACAAACTATAAAATACTGTTAACTCAGAAGCATTTTTGCCTTATCACATTTTAATTACCATAATAACCCTAATTTCATATATTCTGTCTCTGTCTTGGCCCAGCAGGCCACAGCAGCTCGTAACTCCTGACTCATCACTACTATGAGGCGCCTCGATCTCTATCTTATCAAAAGCAAGTGTTTAACTAATACCAGTTGACCTCCGATGTCTCTCGCCAATTACTATCACTAGCTTCCTCTGTATATATACAGCTCGAAACAAGATTACTTTCAATTACAACTACAATGATAATTAATACAATTAACAAATAAAATGTGAAATGCCAGTCATTACAATACTCACAGGTCCCCTTCATCACACACACTCATAGGTCCCCTTCATCACACACACTCATAGGTCCCCCTTCATCACACACACTCATAGGTCCCCTTCATCACACACACTCATAGGTCACCTTCATCACACACACTCACAGGTCCCCTTCATCACACACACTCATAGGTCCCCTTCATCACACACACTCATAGGTCCCCTTCATCACACACACTCATAGGTCACCTTCATCACACACACTCATAGGTCCCCTTCATCACACTCACTCACAGGTCCCCTTCATCACACACACTCATAGGTCCCCTTCATCACACACACTCATAGGTCACCTTCATCACACACACTCATAGGTCACCTTCATCACACACACTCACAGGTCCCCTTCATCACACACACTCATAGGTCACCTTCATCACACACACTCACAGGTCCCCTTCATCACACACACTCATAGGTCACCTTCATCACACACACTCACAGGTCCCCTTCATCACACACACTCATAGGTCCCCCTTCATCACACACACTCATAGGTCACCTTCATCACACACACTCACAGGTCCCCTTCATCACACACACTCATAGGTCACCTTCATCACACACACTCATAGGTCCCCTTCATCACACACACTCACAGATCACCTTCATCACACACACTCATAGGTCACCTTCATCACACACACTCACAGGTCACCTTCATCACACACACTCATAGGTCACCTTCATCACACACACTCATAGGTCACCTTCATCACACACACTCACAGGTCACCTTCATCACACACACTCATAGGTCTCCTTCATCACACACACTCATAGGTCTCCTTCATCACACACACTCATAGGTCACCTTCATCACACACACTCACAGGTCACCTTCATCACACACACTCATAGGTCTCCTTCATCACACACACTCATAGGTCTCCTTCATCACACACACTCATAGGTCACCTTCATCACACACACTCACAGGTCCCCTTCATCACACACACTCACAGGTCCCCTTCTTCACACACACTCACAGGTCCCCTTCATCACACACTCACAGGTCCCCTTCATCACACACTCACAGGTCCCCTTCATCACACACTCACAGGTCCCCTTCATCACACATAGTGAGAGGTGAGCATTACAGTGGTGCCACTGTATTAATCTAAGATACCATAGCGTGCAGGATAGCGAGCTGTGAGGAGGGCAGCACGGCTCGGGGTGCACATGGCTGAGGCTGCCACGTGGTGGGTTAGTCGCACACCTTCTTCCGCCAGTCTGAGAGGGCAAGCATAACCATTACACACATTAATGTTTGAACATCTTCATGGTCAGTGGATTTTATATAACAATGCTGACACACATCTTCTAATATCATGATGACTTTGAGAAAATTCAATGCACAAGCAGGTTAAATTCTGTTCTTTACTCTCGTCAAAACTTAAAATACTAAGCAATTTGGAGGATATTGATCCAGGCAACTTTTAACATTACAATTACTAAGTAACGCACCTGTCAATGTTTGGAGTGTTGATGGTGGTGTTACCATAGCAACCCAAGTCCCCGATGCCCATATCATCAGCAACCAGTATCACAATGTTGGGCAGACGCTGTTGCTTCCCTTCATGTTGATCTTGTTGCTGCTTCTCTTGCTGTTGTTGGGGTTGTTGGTGGTGTTGATGGGCCTCGTGCCCCACCACCACCACCACCATCACCACCTGCACCGCCCACAGTGCCCTTACCTTCACCATTTTTGCCTGCTTTAATTAAGACAATTACATTAAAAACTTGGTATTCCACCAATATATATATATATATATATATATATATATATATATATATATATATATATATATATATATATATATATATATATATATATATTATATATATATATATATATATATCCTTCCCTCCCATTCTCTCACCCTTTATAGCTCCCTCCCATTGGACAAAAGATACTCGAGTAACATCCAGTCAATGACATCTATGTTGAATCAATGATATCAACGTTATCAATGTTGAAATAACGTCGATAACAGCCATAAAATCTGTTCTAACACTATGGACAAGCAAATCCACTTTTCATACTTCATTGGAGTCACTAGGATTCGGAATAGGAGCTGATCCATCTTAAAAACGATTCTTCGCGGCGGGGATCGTATTCCAGGGACCTGCCCGAAACGCTACGCGTACTAGTGGCTGTACAAGAATGTAACAACTCTTGTATATATCTCAAAAAAAAAAAAAAAAAAAACGGGCATTAATTGGGGTTGACCTTAGCCACCCTATGACACTCGCCATACAATCACTAGTCACCCTGCAAAGTTTAGTGAGACTAGCCCCGGATGAGCTGATATTCTCTACATTGTATTCAAATTATTTATTGTTATGAACGTTAATGTTCACTACTTTTAATTAATTCTGTTTTTATTTCTTGTTTTAAATAAATACAACAATTCATTTCTACTCATTAATGTTAAGACTCATTCTTTATCATTCGCTGCCATCTACTTTTGATCGTGTTTATTAATTTCTTCGCGCGTGCGTTCGTAAATCCCTTAATCACTACAATCTTTATTAAAATAAACCATTGTATATTCTGGCATATAAATAAAGCAAGGTCCTGCCCTTCCATGTGGAGGAGCCCTCAACTTTTATTTAATAGTGGCTTTAGGCATTGTATGTACTAGCTCTCTCTATAAATCCATCAACTTTTGTATTTCACCTTGTATGTATGTACTTTACCTGAATAAATATTTGTATTTGTTATTTGTATTTAACATGCACCGCGGCGCACGTGAGCAAGGACGGCAGGTCAGCAACACACAAGAAACTCGTCCTTCAACTTGGGTGTTTCTTGGAAACTTCCAAGGTTACTTATCTGCTCCATAATTATCTTCCTCGACGACAGTAACAGCTCCTGAATTCCCGACTCAACGGCAACACTCCTATTCCTATATGGTAGTACGAATACGCATAGCCCGAAACGCTAGAGAAACGAGAGAAAGAACACCAATATATCTGTGGGAGTACAATGTATTCCCACAAACCCAATGTAGCTTCTTGTATATAAGTAAATACACGAGTGCATGTCTCAACCTGTCCTCGGGCCAGGCTCGTTAAAGAAGCTGCCATCCCTCAAGATATATTCAGTAAATGTTAACACTGTGTATTAAAATAAGTTTGTTCTGATAAATTAGTTATTATTATTATTATAATAGCCAGTTCTCAGAATAAAGTGATTACAATGAGACACCAATCCACCCCACCCCCCTCAAACCTCCTGGATAGTTAACTTGATATTTGTGATGGCTTGGAAGCATATTACTGTTCCAATACTAGTCTTCTTGTAAACTGACAAGTGAACCTTTGTCCTAAACAGAGAATATTCTCAAGTTATAATTATATTTATTATAAATCATTGGTGTAAAATATAAAGTCAATGCTTAACTCATTTTCTTTGAAACGATCTGAAGAATTTGGTTTTCTGTGAATCAAATTCTAGCGGATACTCAAATAATTTTTTAGTTTCATATTTCACGTTTGAGATTAAAACACCATATTAATAACCTAACCATACATTAGCAACCTAACGTAACCTTAACTTAACGTAATCTAACCATGGATAGAGAGAGTAGATAATAGCACTAATTATGTAATGAATTTGAAGTGATTACCTCCAGGGTGCATCTTCCCCGAGGACAGGTTGTACTATTGCAGATGTATAATGCAATAGTACATATTGCCTATAGTATACCGGGACACTAGGCTTATACATACTTTTAAAATAGAGTAGGATACTCAGAAAACGGTGATACGTGTATCTTAATTAAACGACCAAGAAATATGGATCACTGAGCGACTGTGCAGCGCCTCGCCGGAGACTATATGGAGACTATCTGGGGGTTCCCACGACACCGTACGGGGATGAACTGAAGCTGAAACGCTAACCAGCGTTATTTTTATTATCAAGCTTAGGTATACACAACAATTATGTGCTGCTACACTATACTATATGAAGCACTACAGATTGTAGATCAAAAACTAGCTATGAGTTCATCTAATATCCCCCATCTCTCAGGATGGTTTAGTCATACATGGATTCAGGAGAGACCATGAAATGTGAGGATGATCTGTCAGCCTTCACAATACAAGCCTGACTACCTTCACCTCCCCCCCATGTCCGCTATCCCACGTGGGGATAACTAAATAGGAGTGTCACTCTACCATATCCTTCCGTAAATTTGTAAATAACAATTAGTTATATAATTATTATTATAGGTGATCAGAGTACCAGATGAGCACTACGTAAGTACCAGCTTGGTGATCAGAGTACTGGATGAGTGAACCTTGAGCACTAGGTTTTTTTACACTGTATAAACATCAGAGGTCCACGGTTGTTCAACACCCTCCCAGCGAGCATAAGAAATATTGCAGGAACAACCGTGGACATCTTCAAGATGAAACTAGATTGTTTCCTCCAAGGAGTGCCGGACCAACCGGGCTGTGGTGGGTACGTGGGCCTGCGGGCAGCTCCAAGCAACAGCCTGGTGGACCAAACTCTCACAAGTCAAGCCTGGTCTCGGGCCGGGCTCGGGGAGTAGAAGAACTTCCAGAACCCCATCAACCAGGTAAGTACCAGCTGAGTTATAAGAGTACCGGATGAGCACCAACTGGGAGTATCATTGGATTATCATGTAGGAAACCCCTCCTGAGCAACAGTTGTGCACCAACTGGATGTATCGTTGGAGCACCATGCGGGGAAGTACCATGCACGCGAGCGCCAGGTGAGCACCATGCGGGGAAGTGCCACGCAAGTGAGCGCCAGGTGAGCACCATGCGGGGAAGTACCACGCAAGTGAGCGCCAGGTGAGCACCATGCGGGGAAGTACCACGCAAGTGAGCGCCAGGTGAGCACCATGCGGGGAAGTACCACGCAAGTGAGCGCCAGGTGAGCACCATGCGGGGAAGTACCACGCAAGTGAGCGCCAGGTGAGCACCATGCGGGGAAGTACCACGCAAGTGAGCGCCAGGTGAGCACCATGCGGGGAAGTACCACGCAAGTGAGCGCCAGGTGAGCACCATGCGGGGAAGTGCCACGCAAGTGAGCGCCAGGTGAGCACCATGCGGGGAAGTACCACGCAAGTGAGCGCCAGGTGAGCACCATGCGGGGAAGTACCACGCAAGTGAGCGCCAGGTGAGCACCATGCGGGGAAGTACCACGCAAGTGAGCGCCAGGTGAGCACCATGCGGGGAAGTACCACGCAAATGAGCGCCAGGTGAGCACCATGCAAGTGAGCGCCAGGTGAGCACCACGCAAGTGAGCGCCAGGTGAGCACCATGCAGGGAAGTACCACGCAAGTGAGCGCCAGGTGAGCACCATGCAAGTGAGCGCCAGGTGAGCACCATGCAAGTGAGCGCCAGGTGAGCACCACGCAAGTGAGCGCCAGGTGAGCACCATGCAAGTGAGCGCCAGGTGAGCACCATGCAAGTGAGCGCCAGGTGAGCACCACGCAAGTGAGCGCCAGGTGAGCACCATGCAAGTGAGCACCATGCAAGTGAGCGCCAGGTGAGCACCATGCAAGTGAGCGCCAGGTGAGCACCATGCAAGTGAGCGCCAGGTGAGCACCATGCAAGTGAGCGCCAGGTGAGCACCACGCAAGTGAGCGCCAGGTGAGCACCATGCAAGTGAGCACCATGCAAGTGAGCGCCAGGTGAGCACCATGCAAGTGAGCGCCAGGTGAGCACCATGCAAGTGAGCGCCAGGTGAGCACCATGCAAGTGAGCGCCAGGTGAGCACCATGCAAGTGAGCGCCAGGTGAGCACCATGCGGGGAAGTACCACGCAAGTGAGCGCCAGGTGAGCACCATGCAGGGAAGCACACAATGGGTGAACAAGAGGTGAGAGCGCAGGTAACGCCCAGTTACCAGTGTGCTCCGTGCAGGTGTACCATAGCTGCACCTACCATGACCAAGGTGCACCATGACAGTTCCCAACCACCCACCATGAGCACCATAGTAGTACCATACTTTAATCTCAATTAGTATTAAGTTTTAGTCTTTAGTGTTTTTCGTGCCCGAAACGCTTTGCGTAATAGTGGCTTTAGGCATTGTATGTACTAGCTCTATCTATAAATTCATCAATTTTTGTATCACCCTTTCTATATATGTATTTTACCTAAATATACATTTGAATTTGAATTTAGTAACACTCTCAGGTCTGAATGAATTAAAGCCACCTCGCGCGTCTGGCAGGCCAGTATGGCTCTCCACAACAAAAATAATATATATACTCCTAAATTGTCAATAGTCAAAGGGGCTCAATATTAAGACAGGCACCATATATATATATGACACTCTCACGCATCTTAACACCATCCCCCCCCCAGCACACACTAACTAACCCAACACGAGACAAACATATATTGTGAAATATCGCAAAACAGGTAATCCCCGTGAGAGCTCCTGGCTTTAAACTGGGAAAATATATCACACACACCAAACATCATTTCTCGGATCACCAATAATTCTGTTGTTTCAGTTGCCGTCAGCCCACTGCAAGTGCGACTACGTGACACTGGTCACTTGTGTGTGCTTGTTACACCTGTGTAACGGAGCGTGAGAGTGTAGGAGAGGAGGAAGGAGAGAGGTTGGCTGGTGTAGGAGCTGCTCTCACCTGGTGTTGTCTGGTGGACGGTGGACCGGGGACTGGTTATACCTCACTCACCTCTCCTCATCTTCCTCACCTCCTTCCCTCTCCCATTATACCCCCAAGTCTCTCATCACCCATCACCTTCTCTGGCCTGATATATATGTGTGAGACTCCTTATTTTCTCTCTCCCATCATGTGCTTCTTCACCAACTTACCTAGCTGTCTCACCTTGTAAACCTTATATTTCTGTGGCTTGGAAGAAAATGCACATCAAGTGGGGGCTTAATTTATTATTAATTATTATGTAAATTAATTACATAAATTAATTATTATATAAATTAATTACAAAATTAATTATTATATAAATTAATTACAAAATTAATTATTATATAAATTAATTACAAAATTAATTATTATATAAATTAATTACAAAATTAATTATTATATAAATTAATTGCAAAATTAATTATTATATAAATTAATTACAAAATTAATTATTACAAAATTTATTACATAAATTAAAATAATAATCATAGATGACTATTATTGAGCTTATCACTTTGGGGGTTCCGACGGAGCACCCCCAATCCCGTGAGGGCCAGCGGCGCGGAACCCCCACCCCTATATTCATGTGCTTCATCACTTTCATTGTCCCACTATATCTGCTTCATCACCTTCATTGTCCCACTACCTGGAGTATGCAGCTCCAGCCTGGAGTCCATACCTAGTTAAACACAAGACAAAGTTAGAGAAAATTCAGAGGTATGCCACCAGACTGGTCCCGGAACTGAGAGAAATGAGTTACGAGGAAAGGCTATAGGAGCTGAACCTCACATCCCTGGAAAACAGAAGAGTAAGGGGAGACATGATAACTACCTACAAAATTCTCAGGGGAATTGATAGGGTGGACAAAGACAAACTCTTCAGCACGGGTGGGACACGAACAAGGGGACACAGGTGGAAACTTAGTACCCAGATGAGCCACAGAGACGTTAGAAAGAATTTTTCAGTGTCAGAGTAGTTAATAAATGGAATGCATTAGGCAGTGATGTAGCGGAGGCTGACTCCATACACAGTTTCAAATGTAGATATGATAGAGCCCAGTAGGCTGAGGAACCTGTACACCAGTTGATTGACAGTTGAGAGGCGGGACCAAAGAGCCAGAGCTCAACCCCCGCAAACACAACTAGGTGAGTACATGCTACCATCACCACCGCTAACTTCGCTAACGTCTTCTTGCTGCCATCACCAACACTGACTACCCTGTACAATAAGAATTCCAGAGAACAACATAGAGCACATAGAGGTGTCTAGAGACGAAGTGAAAAAATGCTCAAGGAGCTAAATAAGAACAAAGCAGTTGGTCCAGATGGAGTTTCACCATGGGTTCTGAGAGAATGTGCACCTGAGCTCAGCATCCCTCTTCAACTGATTTTTAGGCATCCCTGTTTACAGGAGTTGTAGCTGATGTGTGGAAAAAGGCTAACATAGTTCCAATCTACAAAAGTAGAAGCAGGGAAGACCCCCTTAATTATAGACCGGTATCATTGACAAGTGTTATAGTCAAAATATTGGAAAAAATAATTAAAACTAAATGGGTAGAACACTAGCTAAACTAGTGTAAAACTAGCTAAACTAAACTTAAACTAGCTAAACACAGATGCCGAAGAAATATAAGAAAATTCACTTTCGCAAACAGAGTGGTAGACGGAACAAGTTACGGGAGAAGGTGGTGGAGGTCAAGACCGTCAGTAGTTTCAAAGCGTTATATGACAAAGAGTGCTGGGAAGACGGGACACCACGAGCGTAGCTCTCATCCTGTAACTACACTTAGGTAATTACTGTACTTCACATGCTGCCATTACCACCGCTAACTTCGCTAACATCTTCTTGCTACCGTCGCCACCACTGACTACCCTACACTTCACATGCTGCCATCACCACCGCTAACTTCGCTAACATCTTGCTGCCACCATCACCGCTAACTTCGCTAACATCATCTTGCTGCCATCACCACCACTAACTATCCTACACTTCACATGCTGCCATCACCACCGCTAACTTCGCTAACATCTTCTTGCTGCTATCACCACCACTATCCTACACTTCACTCCAGGATTGGTCTTACATAAGTGGTATACAGGGTCCTGAACGATTCCTTACACAAGTTTCTAAAGGCAGTTCTTATAGAAGCCAGTCTAGCATATACCGCTGATGATATCCTTTTGATGTGGGCCTCTGGGGACAGGTTCGGTGTGATATCGACCCCCAGATCTTTCTATTTAACTCTTTTTAGGATTTCACCTCCCAGATGGTACCTTGTGTTCAGCCTTCTGCTCCCTTCCCCTAATTTCATTACTTTACACTTTCCCGAGTTAAACTTTAGCAGCCATTTTCTAGACCATTCCTCCAGTTTGTCCAGGTCGTCCTGTAGTCTGTCTATCTTCATCTGTTTTGATTCTTCTCATAATTTTTGCGTCGTCAGCAAACATTGAGAGGAATGAGTCTATACCCTCTGGAAGGTCGTTTACATATACGTATTAGAAACAGGATGGGTCCAAGTACTGAGCCCTGTGGAACCCCGCTGGTGACATCTCGCCACTCTAATGTCTCCCCCCTCACCGTTACTCGCTGTTGTGCTGTTATAGATTCAGCTACTCGGAACAAGTTCCAAGTAGCACGGGCTATGGTGAGCCCGTAACTTACTTGGCACAGGAGCGGGGCAAGAAGCAAGGGCTATGGTTAGCCTCGTGGAAAGGAGATGTCTCCCGTCGCGTTACTCGCTGTTTCCTATTGCTTAGATACTCCCTTATCCACTGGAGCACCTTACCTTTGACTCCTGCCTGCTGCTCCAACTTTGTGAAGTGTAGGAAAGTCAGTGGTGGTGATAGCAGCAAGAAAACGTTAGCAAAGTTAGCGTTGATGATGGCAGCAGGCGGTGGCAAGAGCGGGTCAGCTGTGATGGTAAACAAAGCTCCAGTCAGCTGGTGTGGGCGTCCGGCCTGCTCTTTCTGCTTGCCACAAAAGCACTCAGCTGGGCAGCCAGCTGCACAAATAGCTTCAGTCACATTCTTGCTGTATCACAGCAGCCAGTTCTCACCATCTGACAAGCGTCATATGTGAAATGGTTTCGCCTTACTAGAAGCGTTCGCAATTAAGCATCACGCCTAACCTGTCGACGCTAATGCTCATTAGTGCCAGGAAGCGTCAGTATTGCAGTGTACCCGAATTTTGATGGTGGTCGATTGCGTCAAAATTGCATAAGTCAGTCGTGGCGAGGAACTGTTTTAGCCAACATGCCTTCAGATATCATAACATTGAAGGGGGTTTGTATTTAAATATATTTAGATTTCATTATGTGAACCTACACATTTTGGTTAAGATCTATTTTTAAAATTAATATTAATCCTTGAGTCTCATTGAGGCCCACATCTCTCGGTGGCTTTACATTGTGGTTGAAATGAGTCTGCTGTAGGTATGTGCTTATTCCGAACTTCTACAAAAAAAATATCTGTTCATAAGGCATTCTTTTCCTGTACTGACATAAGAATGCCAGAGTTTTGGTGGTTGAACTCGATGTTTGCATCCAGATTCCTTCCCATGATTCCTTACCTGTGCTGTCAGGGTGTCACCTTCGGCAGGCTGCCATGGCTTGTTTAGTAAGATGATACAGTACTCTCATTAGAAATCTATAAACTTGTATTTTATGTTGTGTTGAAGTAAATTGTACTGGAGATTATATCTTTTATATACTATATATATTGTGTTTGTATGACAAAGCAGACATTATCAAAAAGAAAGGATGGCTAGGTAACAAGAAAATTCATCAAGGTTTTGTAAAACATATGGTTATGCTTACTAGAATTAAATAAAATTTGATTAGACTCTGATCAGATCTGACATCTTCATTCCAATATAAATGAATAATTAGTTTTTATATACCAGTTTCTTTCAGTGATTGGAAGTGCAGTACTGTCAAAATGCAGTAGATACAGTATACAGTAATTCGGTGCCAAGGTTCAAGATGAATACATGTGAAAGTGACCGCCTCTCGTGGACAGGCCATAGCCTCGTGCTGGCAAATAGCTTGTATCATTTGTATGCACAGTCAAGCCTGCTGGATGTGAGGCTTGTGTGTGACGAGGCACACATTTATGCACATAAGGCTGTCTTAGCTGCTGGAAGCCGGTTCTTTCTGGAGCGCTTGCAGTCACTGGNGCTTGCATGTTAATGCAGCTTTCTCACATAAACACCTCACCCTATGGTACTTGAAATGCAGTGTCACCTACGCCAATTTCAGACGGCACCGCTCAAGTGCCAGGTAAGTCCACTACGGGCTCACCATAGCCCGTGCTACTTGCCCCGCTCCTGTGCCAGGTAAGTCCACTACGGGCTCACCATAGCCCATGCTATTTGCCCCGCTCCTGTGCCAGGTAAGTCCACTACGGGCTCACCATAGCCCGTGCTACTTGGAATTTGTTCCGAGTAGCTGAATCTATAACAACAACAACAACAACGCCAATTTGTTTACGGGCTATTCATGCCCGTGCCACCTCTTGGGTGGCTTAACCTTCATCAATCAACCATCTCATTGGCTTACGGGATCACTATAGCCCGTGCTACATGGACATTTCGTTCTACTACATGGAGTAGCTAAATCTAAAACAACAGTCTCATTGGTGAGCTGGGGCAGTAAGTGACGTGTCAACGGGTGTAAGCTGGGTGCTGATAGTTGAAAGAGATGTATAATTGTTCGATTGTATCTTATCTGCTATAGTTGTAAGTCTGCATGTTTTCAGTGCTGGCGGTCCAGGATATCTCTGGCGATGAAGTTGTGACACAATGTGAGGAAATTGTTTTATCATTAAGTTCTTATTTAATAACCTATCCTGTTATCAACATACCATCAGTTGTGATGGGTATGTTGATAATAAGATAGCTTACAATTAATAGTAATTTATTATGTCTGGGTACAGGCAGCCAGTGTATATATACATGTTAGGCTTACATCGAGAACCCTCCCCAGGATATAACCCCACAACAACCTGACCAACTTCTGGGTACCTATTTACTGCTAGATGAATAGGTGTATTAGGTGAGAGGAAACGTGCCCAACTATTTCTGTCTCGCCGGCGTTTCGAACTCAAGATTGAGTGGAGAACAAACCCGACTGTAGCCATACCAAGACCCTTATTGCTGGATGATGGCTTTGTCTCGTACTGCTCGTAGATCTCGTGCCAGTTAGACGTTGCCATAATATTATCTACCAGTTATAACTGAGTGTTGGGTCACGCACGCTGTCTATATACACCAAGAGGGTCTTATCATCGTTTTGGCACCTGAGTCCCTTGATCCTTAGACCGTTACTCGTGTGTTTCAGCACACCTTGGCCACCTGGGGTTAGCCACTTGATCCTTGGACTCGTGTGTTGGGAAGGTGAACCTGTCTTTATGGTTATATGAAATTGTAATAATTATCAGATATCAGCTGAGCAGTGTTGATATTGCCAAATATGAATGAGAGAGATTTGGGCGTCATAATTAGTAGGGACCGTTACGCCAGGATTTCAATGTATATGTTTGAGACGTTAACACAATATTGAGTGTAGTGGATACAAATTTGATGAATTTATTTTCAGGGAAGACCTGGATAAATACTGGCTTTGAAATTGGGTTGTTAATATGGAACAAATAACCGGGTAACAATAGACGTTGGCTCGCTGGATATTTGAAGCATTGGTTAGACCCATGGGTGAGTTTGGCTATATGGCTTGGTAAGATGACTCAACATTGTGTATATACTCACCTAGTTGTGCTTGCGGGGGGTTGAGCAAAGGCTCTTTGGTCCCGCCTCCACAACTATCAATCAACTTTTTCCACACTAGCAGCTTTGATGTTTTTTTTTATGTAGTCCCGACATATTGGCGAAAGATGATAGTTGAGATGTTATGACGTCTTTGAATTGGTTATCAGTACAGTACTGTCTGGTGGACCACCTCCGTAGCAACTACCGACGGTTATCTTAAGGTTATCTTGAGATGATTTCGGGGCTTAGCGTCCTCGCGGCCGTTCCTCGACCAGGCCTCCTTTTTGTTACACATCCCCATGAAGCAGCCCGTAGCAGTTGTCTAACTCCTAGGTACCTATTTACTGCTAGGTGAACAGAAACATCAGGGTTAAAGAAACTCAGCCCATTTGTTTCCGACTCCGCTGCGGAATCTTAGTACTACGACTCACGACCGCTGTCCACTCAGCCGTCATGCCTCTTTAAGGTACGAACAGTTAGGTAATATTTGTTCATTTGTAATTATTGTTAACATTAACGTACGATAATTAGAGACAATGACGTATTGCAGCTACTTTATACTTCATACGGGGTTGAAGGAAGTAGAATATTATAATTAACACCCTTCCCTCGGGTGATTACCTTGCCATAGCGTGTTGTAAACCGGTGTACCTCCCCCATTGACTAGTCGATAAGCAATAATTCTCCCTCCCTTCCAAAGCCACAGTGGTGACGAGCATTGTCTACCACTAGGGGGTGAGGGAGCCCAGGTCAGTGGCCCCCTTCTCGCTGGTCCTGGGAATGGCAGCCCTGGCATCCTGTACACACTGCTAGTATTCCCTGGCATCATGTACACACTGCTAGTATTTCCTGGCATCATGTGCACACTGCTAGTATTCCCTGGCATCATGTACACACAGCATGGCGGACAGCCCGCCTTCTTTCATAACTCACTGTATTTTCCATTTCTAAACTTCCTTTCACCTATGCCTCTCTATCCTTTTTACTCAAAAAAGGGCAATGTTAGGCGAGACATGATTACCACCTACAAAATTCTCAGAGAAATTGATAGGGCAGATAAAGACAAACTATTTAGCATGGGTGGAACACGAACAAGTGGACACAGGTGGAAACTTAATAATTAGAAAGAGACTAGAAAGATTTGTTCAGTGTCAGAGTAATTAGCACATGGAATGCACTAGACAGTGATGTGGTGAAGGCAGACTACATACACAGTTTCAAATGTAAATATGATACAACGGAATATGTTCAGGAACCTGATAACCTGTACAACAGTTTTGACGGTTGAGAGGCGGGACCAAAGAGCCGAAGCCCAACTAGGTGCGTACACACCCCACCATTCACACCGAGGCACAAGAGTAATCTCAACTCACGAAACTACAAATATGACTTTATTTTGTTTTTCTGTACCGGGAGCGCACTATGGGCATGCGATCGTCCTGCCAGTAGCGCGTCGTATTGTGACCTATACTTTACCTGAGGTCTAAAACGTTGGTTACTAGAAAATGATGGCGGCTCACGAAATTGACATAATACTTATGTATGTCTTCCTATGTCTATTCTAATCTTCTCAAGATAACCTCCCTACCTGTACGACAAAGAAATACTTGCCTACTTCCTTCTGATTCATCTGTGTGTGTGTGTGTGTACTCACCTAGTTGTGTTTGCGGGGGTTGAGCTCGGCTCTTTGGTCCCGTGTGTGTGAGCCTATTGGTCTATGTGTGTGTGTGTGTGTGTGTGTGTGTGTGTGTAACGTAAATTGTTCACACCTGACTAGTCAGCTCGAGACACCTGCCACAGCCACGTCATCAAAATACTGAGCAAAACATTCTCATGTATCCCCCGTAGCCTACTGACCTATTAATATTATTATGATTAATATTATTATTATTACTGAATGTGAAGGAAACGCCAATTGTATGTTTAAGTGTAGAAAAAAAATTAATTATCGGATGTAACCTATGCTCTGTATACAGCACCTTTCTTAAGATGCTGTATACAACGTTCAGAACATTGCATGAGAAAGGATGTAGATTATATTTGAAAATTTGTTTTTTAATTAAAAACCTTTGTTTCCTTGTCTTGAATCTGTGACCTCTTGGTCTTGAAGTTGCAGGTTTCAAGAATTCCTCTTTGTCAATTTTGTCGATGCCTGTTACTATTTTGTATGTAGTTATCATATTACCTTAATTCTTCTATCCTCTACCATTAACGGGCTCACCATAGCCCGTGCTACTTGGAACTTTGTTCCAGGTAGCGAATCTTTAACAACAACAACAAACTCTACCATTGGCATATTTAATACCACAAGCCTCGTAGCTCGTTTTTCAGTTCCGGAAGCCATTTAGTAGCATGCCTTTGAACCTTTTCCAGATTATTGATGTGCTTCTTGAGATATGCGCACCATACAACTGCTGCATATTCTAATTTTGGTCTCACAAACGTCGTGAACAGTGTCTTTAATATTGCACCATCCTTACACTTAAAAGCGATTCTGAAATTGGAAAGCGTAGCATATGCTCCTCGCACCATATGTGTTCAGAGGGTGACAGTCTACTATCCAAAACCACCCATAGATCTTTTTGTCAGAGTTCTTTGATGTTTGTCCTCATAATTTGTAGGTTGTGTGTGGTCTATTTCTCCTATTCCACATTCCATAACGTGGCATTATAGTGAATTCCATTTGTCAACTGGAATTCATACACTTTGATAGAAGTGTCATATATATGTCATATATATATATATATATATATATATATATATATATATATATATATATATATATATATATATATATATATATATATATATATATATATATATATATATATGACACGCTGTACTCACGCACTTGTACTCATCAATGAGTATGATTAACGAGTCGTGGGTTTAGGCCCATGTATCACTACTGGGTTCTTTACCTCTGTATGACGACTCATCTCTGACTCATACTTGCCACCCACCTGAGTCAGGTACTTTTGTCCACGAGGAGTAATAAAACACATCTATAAAATATTTATTACTGCGGCATAAATATATAACGTAGTGAGTGTATATAGGTGACGTGACGGGCTGCATCACGTGACACGTGAACCATACATGTTGACATATCTTGTGAATTATATACATTGTGTATGTGTAGTATATAACCCTGTCAGATATACAGTTTCGGATATAATGATATATTTATACAGCATTCTTAATGCGGTTCACCGTGTTCCTGGTATTGTATACATTCTGTTTACAAGGAAATATGCTTAAGAATACAGTTAAGGATGATTTATATTGCAGGCAATCTGTCCTCGACTCAAGTCCATTACATCCAGCGGTCGACCCCACAGACTCATTCATAAATTTTTACATGCTGTTCATTCAAAACGGGAATTTTCTCAAATATATATTAATATTATAATATAGTAGCATATGTTGACCAGACCACACACTAGAAGATGAAGGGACGACGACGTTTCGGTCCGTCCTGGACCGAAACGTCGATTGTGACGGACCGAAACGTCGTCGTCCCTTCACCTTCTAGTGTGTGGTCTGGTCAACATACTTCAGCCACGTTATTGTGATTCATCGCCTGCATATTAGCATATTGTGCATATATAGGCATAGGTCAGGTTAGGTGTTTAGGTTCTGTTGGCGATTATTTGTATTTATAGTACGTGGGTGAAACATTTATAGCGTTGTGGTTCGAACAAAATTTGTTAGTGAAGCGCTTGTTCCGGAAGTGTTCAAACGAAAAAAGTTGAGAGTCGTGTGTAAACCATTTTTCATTCATAAACAGCTGGGGTTTGGCGGGTGCATGGAATCACTTTTGGGTCTTTGGAGGATTGGCTGATCGCAGGGGTGAGTGCAGCCAGCTCACAACCAAAGGATCCTAGGTTCGATTCCCGGGCAAAGCGCTATGTTTAAGCACGTTTTCTTACATCCGAGGCCTCTCTTCGCCCAGCAGTAAATAGGTACCCAGGAATTATAAGAACAAAGGCAACTGCAGAAGGCCTATTGGCCCATACGAGGCAGCTCCTATCTATAACCACCCAATCCCACTCATATACATGTCCAACCCTCGCTTGAAACAATCGAGGGACCCCACCTCCACCACGTTACGCGGTAATTGGTTTCACAAATCAACAACCCTGTTACCGAATCAGTATTTACCCAAGTCTTTCATAAATCTAAATTTATCCAATTTATACCCATTGTTTCGTGTTCTGTCTTGTGTTGATACTTTTAATACCCTATTAATACTTGTAAACCTCTACCATGTCACCCCTAACTCTTCGCCTTTCCAGTGAATGCAATTTAAGCTTTGTTAATCTTTCTTCATATGAAAGATTTCTAATTTGGGGAATTAACTTAGTCATCCTACACTGGACACGTTCAAGTGAATTTATATCCATTCTATAGTACGGCGACCAAAACTGAACTGCATAATCTAAATGGGGCCTAACCAGAGCAAGATATAGCTGAAGAACCACACCAGGTGTCTTGTTACTAACGCTTCGATTAATAAATCCCAGTGTCCTGTTTGCCTTATTACGAACATTCATGCATTGATCCTTTTGTTTTAAATTCTTACTAATCATAACTCCCAGATCTCTTTCGCAATCCGACTTCGCAATCTCAACACCATCTAACTCGTATCTTGTAACTCTATCATCATTACCTAGCCTCAAAACTTTACATTTATTAGCATTAAACTGCTTCTGCCAGTCTTTTGACCATTTCAAAACCCTATTTAGATCAACTTGAAGTGATAGTGAGTCTTCTTCCGTGTTAATTTCCCTACCGATTTTTGTATCATCTGCAAATTTGCAGATGTTGCTACTCAAACCTGAATCTAAATCATTTATATATATTATAAACAACAGAGGTCCCAGGACAGAGCCCTGAGGCACTCCACTAACAACATTATCCCATCCTGACTTAACCCCATTTATACTAACTCTCTGTTTCCTTTGGAATAGCCATGCCCTAATCCAACTTAATATAGCACCCCCAAAACCATGAGCCTCTATTTTTTTAATCAGTCTTTCATGTGGCACTGTATCAAAAGCTTTGCTAAAGTCAAGGTACACAACATCACAATCCTTACCACTATCAACTGTCTCAACTATGCGACTGTTGTGGGTTTGCAATGTGGGGAAGGTCGGTTGTTGTCCCAGGAGAGCAGGATCTGTATTCCCCGTACCTGCCATCCTGGTTTGACAACCTGGCAATAGGCACCAAGGTTATCTTCTTGAGATGATTTCGGGGGGTTTTAGTGTCCCCGCGGCCCGGTCCTCGACCAGGCCTCCACCCCCAGGAAGCAGCCCGTGACAGCTGACTAACACCCAGGTACCTATTTTACTGCTAGGTAACAGGGGGCATAGGGTGAAAGAAACTCTGCCCAATGTTTCTCGCCGGCGCCTGGGATCGAACCCACGACCACAGGGTCACAAGTCCAGCGTGCTGGACGTCCGCTCGGCCGACCGGTGTGGGGAGAGATTACCTATTACAAATCCACTTCAATGAAATATAGTTGTAAATTACAACTAGTGTTGTGTGCTAATTGATTGCAAGTAGTGAATTAACATTATTTGTATTGTACTCATTAAAGTCTCACTTCGTGGAGATGGTTTGTGTGGTGTTGACTGCCTTGGCATGTTTGCTGCTCTCAATGTTGTTAGTAATGTTTCTGTATTCGCAGAACACAGGGTGTCTGAGCGCTATGTGGTGGCTTTGACGACTTCCTAGTTCAGTGCATCCAAGAAGTGGCTTGTAAACACGCCGCGTGTGTCAATACGGGGGGGGGGGGCGTCCAGGTGGCAGTGGCAAGTGGTCCTTGTACTCACCTAGTTGTGCTTGCGGGGGTTGAGCTCTGGCTCTTTGGTCCCGCCTCTCAACCATCAAATAGTTGTGGGCATCCACTGTCTCTCTCACTGTTCTTTTACACGGATCAACGCTACCAACACACTTATTCTATTTGGTTAAGTTAGTTATTAGCTGGGAAACTCATTAATGTGTGAGTGTAACGGATCTCGGCTGAAATTATCATAAATGGTGTTTAGCCTAATGTAAATATTATGTATCACATTATCTCACAGCTTAAGGAAAAGTGTCTCTTAACAGCTGGATGGGAATTGTTTGTGCTTTGTCTCTAACAACATTGTCTCCTTGTTATACTCTGTTGACCTAAGCAAGAAACTCGCACTCCTATATCAAGGCGGCGGTAGGGCGAGTTTTCTGTATGTATGCTTGTTATTGTTTTTCTTCCCTTACCTGTACTTATCTGTCATCGACTACTGGGAGTGAGGTCTAGGATTTTATAGTCTCCGCCACTGTTCTTATTGGTTGTTGGTGTTTTTTACGTTTGACGTATTGGTGGTGGAGGGACCCAGCCGTCACCACCACAGCTACCCTGGTGGTGGTGGTGGTAGAGGGACCGAGCCATCACCACCACAGCTACCCTGGTGGTGGTGGTGGTGGTGGTAGAGGGACCGAGCCATCACCACCAAAGCTACCCTGGTGGTGGTGGTGGTGGTGGTGGTAGAGGTGTAACACTGTAAAGTGTTAAAATCCTCTTGTCCTATTTTCTATCAGTTTAAAAAGATTGTCCTGATCCATCTTGTATATTCCGTCAGTATAACTTCTGTATTACTACTCTACTCCTCTTTCATCTTGTGAGTTGAGATTCAGTTGCCTTAATTAGCCAGTCCTCGTAGCCTAGGCCTCATAGTTCATTGACGTACTTAGGTCTGGGATGTGTGATGAGATTGTAGTTTCCTCACAATCATCCACCAAAATTATCAGTGGCGTATGCGAGATGGTCAAGATCAGAACTGCATTATAATTTATGGAAGGAATCATTTAGAACTTTGTATACCACGTATGTGAGACCAATCCAGGAGTATGCGGCTCCAGCTTGGAATCCATACCTTGTTAAGTATAAGACGAATTGGAGACGGTTCAAAGGTATGCCACTAGACTAGTTCCAGAACTATGAGGTATGAGTTACGAGAAAATTGCCACCTCAGTCTCTGGGAGACAGAAGAATTAGGCGAGACATGATTACCACATGCAAAACTCTTAGGGTAATTGACAGTGTAGATAAAGACATAATTTAACACGGGTGGTACACGCACAAGGGAACACAAGGGAAACTGAGCACCCAGATGAGCCACAGAGACATTAGCAAGAACTTTTTCAGTGTCAGAGGAGTTAACAAATGGAATGTAGTAGGAAGTGATGTGGTGGAGGCTGACTTCATACACAGTTTCAAATGTAGATATGATAGAGCCCAGTAGACTCAGGAATCTGTAACCTTTGATTAACAGTTGAGAGGCGGGACCAAAAATAACGAAACTCAACACCCACAAGCACAATTAGGGAGTACATGCGAATAGCTGAGGCCTATATTTGTAATCTGATTTCTAGAAACATCATATTGGAGACAGTGAGTGAGGAATGTCGATCCATAGCAAGAGTTTGCTATGGATCTGTATTCAGTTAAAACACTTAACTTACTTTATATATTCAGAATTATATGTTCAGTATTCTCTTTAATAATAATTAGCGGTAGTCTAAGTGTTAGGGAAATTATTTATTTAAGTAGTGATGCCTTTATCAAACAAGTTTTAAATTATTTTAATTAATTTAGCCCCCATAATATATATACAGAGTACACACACACACACACACACACAACTGAAAGGAACTGAACCTTACGACATAGAGAAAAAGAAGGGAGAGAGGAGATATGATAGGGACATAAAATATACTCAGGGGAATTGACAAAGGGGAAATAGATGAAATGTTCACACGTAATAATAACAGAACGAGGGGACATGGGTGGAAACTGGAAACTCAGATGAGTCACAGAGTTGTTAGAAGTTTTCTTTTAGCGTGTGGATAGTGGAAAAATGGGGAATGCACTTGGGGAACAGGTTGTGGAAGCAAATACATTCATACTGTTAAGACTAGGTATATAGGGAAATGGGGACAGGAGTCATTGCTGTAAACAACCGATAGCTGGAAGGCGGGATCCAAGAGTCAATGCTTGCTCGATCCTGCAAGCACAGATAGGTAAGTACAGAATAGGTAAGTACCACACACACACACACACACACACACACACACCACATTAGATATATATAATATATATATATATATATATATTATATATATATATATATATATATATATATATATATATATTATATATATATATATATATATATATATATATATAATGTGAGGTGTGTGTGTACAGAGAGAGAGAGAGAGTTTTAAGAGAGAGAGAGAGAGAGGAGAGGAGAGAGAGAGAGAGAGAGGAGAGAGAGGAGAGAGAGAGAGAGAGAGAGAGAGAGAAGTAGAGGTAAGGATCCACAGGTCTTCTCTGAGGTACTTCTTATTTTCTTTTCCGAGGCTATGGGTCCCTACAATTACACCGAAGTCTC
>WNGS01005641.1:6377255-6389293 GCA_020271785.1 Procambarus virginalis
TCACTGGCTTCTGTTTGTATTACTTTTCCTAGTTAATGACCCCCTAGAACGTTATACCAGTGCGTGTGCTACTCTGAAGCACAACGACAAAACAGGGAATTATATATATATATATGAGAACTGTGTACGGGTTTAACCGTCGCAGATAATAGACGCCGACGCAGGTAAGTTTCTCAATTATTCTTGAATGTCAGTGTATAGGTACCCGTGACCCCTGGCCAGGTACCTGTGACCCCTGGTACCCGTGACCCCTGGCCAGGTACCCGTGACCCCTGGCTAGGTACCCGTGACCCCTGGCCAGGTACCCGTGACCCCTGGCCAGGTACCTGTGACCCTGGTACCCGTGACCCCTGGCCAGGTACCCGTGAACCCTGGCTAGGTACCCGTGACCCCTGGCCAGGTACCCGTGACCCCTGGCCAGGTACCCGTGAACCCCTGGCTAGGTACCCGTGACCCCTGGCCAGGTACCCGTGACCCCTGGCCAGGTACCTGTGACCCCTTGCAGGTACCCGTGACCCCTGGCCAGGTACCTGTGTCCCTGGCAGGTACCTGGTCCCCTGGCCAGGTACCCGTGACCCTGGCCAGGTACCCGTGACCCCTGGCAGGTACCTGTGACCCCTTGCCAGGTACCTGTGACCCCTGGCCAGGTACCCGTGACCCCTGGCCAGGTACCCCTCCCGTGACCCCTGGCCAGGTACCCGTGACCCCTGGCCAGGTACCCGTGACCCCTGCCAGGTACCCGTGACCCCTGGCCAGGACTTGTGACCCCTGGCCAGGTACCCGTGACCCCTGGCCAGGTACCCGTGACCCCTGGCCAGGTACCTGTGACCCCTGGTACCCGTGACCCCTGGCCAGGTACCCGTGACCCTGGTACCCGTGACCCCTGGCCAGGTAGGTACGCAGTGCGTCTAGTGACGTGCCCCAGCATGACGTACACGCACCAGTGTACAGAGGGTCAAGCAGCACGGGGGGAATATTGACTGGGCTGACGCTGACAGTCTGGCTGATAGCGTTGTAGGTATATATATATCCACCTTGTATACTAGTATCTTGTGTACAAGATTATTTACAGACGGTCAGTTACAGTGGTTACATAAGTACAGACCTGTATGTTTATAACGCTAGTAACATTATGTATGGTAAGTGGGAGCTTCAGTAAAAAGAGCAAGCCAAATCCTAGGAATAATTAAGTGAAATTTGACTTTACTAAAACGAAGGCAGTCATACAGTTGTAGAAGTCTCTGGTGCACCCCACTTGGATTGTTTTATCCAAGCATGGAGACTTAATCTTCAGAAAGGCACAGCTGCTTTGGAGAAAGCTCAACACGGGCCAGCTAAAATCATTGCTGAACTAAGTCACCTCTCATACCAGGAACGGTTGAGGGCCACACGGCGAACACTACAAACCAGACATGACAAGGCTGATCTCATCAAAATTTAAAAAATACTGAACAATTTGGAGGATATTGATCCAGACAACTTCCTCAAAGGTCAGATGTAACACAAACAAGGAGCAATGGTTCAAGGTTCATGCCGCAATGTAGGACAGCAAACAGGAGATGCTTTTTCACCTATAGTGTTATAAAACCGTGAAGCTGTCTACCCCCTGAAGCCGTAAATGTCAAAATGCTGCAAAATTTCAAAATCCAACTGGAAAGAATCAGGACAATGGTAGGGACCTTCGACAAGCCGCCGGCTTTCTGCCTTCGTCAGGCAGAAAACCTACCTTTACCTTTCAGGTAAAACATTGTTTCTTGCTTCGTCTTTATGGGAATGGGTCCTCTCTCTATAGGGATAAACTTCCTTTCTTCATTATTGGGATAGGCTTTCTCTTCTTTATGGAGATGTGATTCCTAATACACTAACTAAAAGATAGAAAAACTCTCACTGGTTGCCACCACTTACGGGTTATTCATGCCCGTACCACCTTTTTGGCGGCTTAATCTTCATCAATCAACAGATGACCACTGTCAGAGGCAGGATGTGGTATGTTTCGAGATCCCGCCTCTAGAGGTCGAAATACTGACCGTACACAGGATGCAACCCACAACAGTTTCCTAACTCCCGAGTCCCTATTGACTACTAGGTGAATAGGGAAACGTGCCCAAGTATTTCTGTCCCGCCTAGGAATCGAACCCGGGATCCCCGATTATGTGTCGAGAACGTCGACTGCTGTACTGCAGGACCCATATAATATAAATAAGATGTTACATGGATGATAATGTGAACTGTAATGGGTAGACATATAACAGGGGAGACTATAATTAGGTAAAGTAATAACAGTACAAAACTGTAGGTAACGTAGTCCGTAAGGCATTACCGTAGGAATGGTATTGGGACGTGTCAAATTTAACTTTATGTAACTTTAACAAACAAAGTGAAGTATGTGACCTCTTGCAAGAAAACTGACGACAAACTACCGAGAACGTAAGAGGTTGTTTAGAGAAGAAAGTATTTCGGAAATCACAAATAACCTAGAACAAGGGAACATTTAACCAGGAGACCTAAACCTGGCAAAAGCAAAGCGAGGTTTAACTGGGGAATAGTTTAAGTAGGATAGAAGTTATGGGAAAAACTCATAGGGGGCCGCTAAGGTGGAGTCCGTCTTGCAAGAGGGTGTGTGGGTGATTCCGGCATGAGTCTCTCCCTAAAAGAGAGTCGGTTATAACGGAGAAAGAAAAACCTAGAGGGAGAGTGGTTGAGAGCGAAACACGGAAAAAGCCCCAGGACCTAGAGGGATGCAAACTTTGTCTAGGTTTCGTGTCTTTCACAAGCTCAAGCAAGCTCCTTCACCCAAGAGGAGGAGCGTTTCTTCGCCTCTTCTCTCCCCCCCCCCCTCTCGAAAAAACTGCCTTTATCTTTCTCGTCCAGAAACCTCGCGACTGTATCACCTTGCATATGTTGACAACCTGTAACTAGCTCATTAATTGCTTAGTTAAACGATTTTTGGGGTTCAGTTCCCTTTTCTACTACCACTCACAGGAAGGGCATAATGGGTTCCACACACATGGTAGGTGTGGAGGTCTACTGCCACACAGGATGGGTATGGGAATCTATCACACATAGAAGCCCTCGCCCACACATAGAATGGGCGTGGGCGTCCACAACCACAGATAGGATGGGTATGAGAGTTCATTACCACTCACAGAATGGGTATTGGAGTCCTTTACAAGTAACAGAATGGGTATGATAGTCCGTTACCAGTCACAGGATGGGTATGGAAGTCCGCTATCACTTCCAGGATGGGCATGGTATGGATCGTAAATTAACTAAACTAACAAAAATCTTTATACCTCACTGACTTCTTCCGTGGAACCTCACTGCCTCCCTTGTCCGGTACCTTACTGCCTCCCGTGGTACCTCACTGATTCTCTTCCCGATATCTCACTGCGTTTCTTCCCGGTGCCCCACTGTATGTAATGATTGTTTCCTCAGCACCTCGCTGCCTGCCTCCCCTCTGTACCTCACTGCCTTAGCCGGTACCTCACCGCCTGCCTTCCTCATTACCTCATTGAATATGTGGTTGCTAAAATTGATGGAAATGACCTAGGCTAGTTATGCTTGCGTGTAGAGACGCAGTTCTTGGCTAAGGTGAGGTCCTGCACGTCAAGAGGAGTCATGGATGGTTATTGTTTCTTGTAACTCAGGTCTTGCTCCAGCCTCTCAGATCAGTAACTCGTAACTCAGATCTTGCTCCAGCCTTGCTGATCAGTAGCGTGTGGATTAGGTTGTGCCCAATCCTCCCAGATCAGTAACTTGTGGATTTGGTCCGTCGGCAGCTTCCTAGACCTAATTCTTGTGAATTAGGTCCTGCTCCAGGCTTCCAGACTAGTAATTCGTGATTTAGGTCCTGCTCAAGCTTGCCTTTTGGACTTGAGTACAATTAGATTTCTTGTTGTTAATAATGCTAGGCTGGGTAGCTAGGATTAGGGTTTATAATAATAATAATAATAATAATTTTATTTAAAAATATACAGAAGAACTTGGTACAGTGGATAAGTAGTTATAACAGAATTTATTTATAAATTTAATAAAGGCACTAAAACGCAGTGTTAACTAATATATATATATATATATATATATATATATATATATATATATATATATATATATATATATATATATATATATATATACTGTATAAGGAACGCCTACTGCGTCCTCGGTTCGTGTCTGGAAGGAGGAGCTCCAAGAGATCCATAACCTTTAAGCACTCATTGTGTCAACCACTTTATATCTTGTAACCTTTAAATATCTAATAAAGCACAACAAAACACAAAAGGAAGGGGGTGGTAGGTGAAAAGCACACAAAAACTGTATTGGAGGAGATCTAAACATTTCCTCTAATACGATATGTGTGCTTTCCTCCGAGGCTAAAGGTTCCCTTCTTCCAGCCAGAGGTGGTACTCTCTTCCATTATTTCATTATTTTCATTATATATAAAGTGTACGCGGGTGCCTCACAAAGGCTTCCCTAGATGCTACATATCGTCGTCTTCGAGGCCGAGGGTCCCTACAAACGCAACCAGAGATGGTACCCCCTGGTTGTAAATATTTAGGGGGTACCACCTGGTACCCTTCCATGTATATTTATATACAGTATATATACTGTACTGTATACATATGGCTTATTAATTGATCCGTTGAAAATATTATGGTGCTTGCCTGGTTACCTACAACTACTTCGACAACCGATCCATTTATAATTATCTTGTCTGTTTGGAGAGTGGCATGGAGCTTTCATTGAGCCCAACCAGTAAAGTAATTTAGTACGACAGGTTTTCAATGGTGTAAGGAATGTGTAATTATATCGGATAGTGCAAATAAATTCGTTTGTATGAAGAATGGCGTTGTTTGTGTGCTCAAGTGTAATTATTGTATTACAACATACATCTGCTCACCAACACGAAATATGTTTAACAAAGGTAAATGAATTGTCAAGGAAACAGAAAATTCATATTTCGAGCACGCTCTTTCTACATTGCTGGGCTCTCACATTCATGCTCGTGGAATGACTGTAAACTCCAACAACTTTGAGAATGGTTGGATAGGAGACAAACTAACTTTCATCTTTTAAGGATGGATTCTGTGGTTCTCGTAGGTCATTGATCACCATTCCCTCTTTTTTTTTTGGCTTGTGTTGGAATATCAAAACAAGATTTTAAATCTAAACCAGTCGCCTGAATACAGTAATACTGTATTTTATTAGTAAGGTGCCACTAACATCATTACAGTGCCAGACAAGTATTATGGTCAGTCTGCAGTGGACGATATTTGCAAAACTGGCGTTGGAACATTTTGAGCTGTAAAATATAAAGTAGAACACATAATATATAATTGACACTAAATAACCTCTAGTGCTCATTGCCTGATCAGAGGCCAAATTTCCAATATTAAACAAATTGGCATCACTGGCATATTTGTAAGCATTTTAGTTGCAATAATTTGTGAGCTTCTGTAGCATAATTATGATATGAAAACTCAGTTTTTCCAACAATCCATAAAATAGTTGAACAGTTATAATTATTTTAGTGATAAGAATTTTGCACAATTCGTCTTGTGATTGTGAAGCGGTTTAATTTGCTGCTCGGTGCCGATTTTTATAAAGCCGTCATCAAGTTTCTTCACCAACAAAAATATCACAGAAATTCTAGTATGATTTAGTACAACATGCAAAGTAATATACACTTATAAGTTTTGTTTTTGCTTCCAAGAAAGAGTAGAGTCGACTGACAAACACGGACCTCCCGTGGCAGTTATATTGATTATAAGGCATAATTTAAGTAATGTCTATTATAATTGCTTGAATTCCTGGAGAGGTGAACCAAATATAAATTGTCTTGAAAAAAAAAAATTGGAGTACGAGGTTTTTATTAAAGAGCTATTAATATACAGAATAGTTATTTAATACAAGTTTTAATTTTATGGTTGTTTGTTGTTAAAGATTCGTTACCTGGAACAAGAAGTTCCAAATAGCACGGGCTATGGTGAGCCCGTAGTGGATGATAATGTGTAATTTTATGGTATTTCATTTGTGTTCATTTAATGCACGTATTTACCTATGTTAATATTTAGGGAGTCATGAAATATATACATATGAACCCCCTCAATTCGCTATATACATTATTTTGTGACGTAAAGTTTTGAACCCTAAGTATGTATAGGAATTTTTATTTTATGTGCATATACAGCACTTATTTTTCCCCTTTCAAGTCAGTTTGCTCACTTATGAACACGAATGTAAAGTTTATGACCCTCAAAATATTGATTTTGTAATTCTTTACATTTAATTTCAGTTAATTACAGTGACTAGCCATTTTACAATAACGTACAGATCCTTTGTATCCAAATTTTGCCTAATTAGCCAGGCGAATGAACTCGTGTTGCGTGCTTCCTCAGGTGTTTATAATTTAGGAGGAGGCAAGTGAGCTAGGTTATCGTTGTGGTTCCCACCAGGTGGTGAATGAGCTGGGCTATTGTCAGGGGTCTCTCTCTCAGTGGTGAGTGACCTAGGCTATCATCCTAGTCTCCCTCTCAGTGGTGAGTGACCTAGGCTATCATCCTAGTCTCCCTCTCAGTGGTGAGTGACCTAGGCTATCATCCTAGTCTCCCTCTCAGTGGTGAGTGACCTAGGCTATCATCCTAGTCTCCCTCTCAGTGGTGAGTGACCTAGGCTATCATCCTAGTCTCCCTCTCAGTGGTGAGTGACCTAGGCTATCATCCTAGTCTCCCTCTAGGTAGTGAGTGAGCTAGGCTATTATCTAGGCCCTCTTCTAGGTAGTGAGTGAACTAGGCCATTATCTAGGCCCCGTTCTAGGTAGTGAGTGAGCTAGGCTATTATCTAGGCCCCGTTCTAGGTAGTGAGTGAGCTAGGCTATTATCTAGGCCCCGTTCTAGGTAGTGAGTGAACCAGGCCATTATCTAGGCCCCGTTCTAGGTAGTGAGTGAGCTAGGCTATTATCGAGGTCTTCGTGTATATTATGTATTTGATTGAGTGTTTATTATTAATGCAGTGACATGGGCTGAATATATCTCCCCAGCCCGTGTCCTAAGGCGTAGTATACACTTAGTGCAACCTGATAATATTAATTTGTGTTCCCCTCCAAGTTCGCTCGAAGAGCATAAAATCATTATAATCACGGGGTGTTTCCTACTCTTACACACCTTTTTTGTTAATAATTAGGAAAACTGCCTAGGCCCCATTTATAGGTTTACGTGCTTTGATTGTTCTCTTATCTGCTTCAAAACTGAACTAGAAAAATCCGTGCGCATTGCCTGCTGCTTTCATAGCTGTCATCTGACAGGTTTATTTTATCTGAAATAGAAAAAAAGAATTGCATTAAAATTTTGTTTTTTTTCTCTGGTAAGGTAAGACAAGGTAATTACAGGAGAAAGTGCTTACCTTACGTTACCAAGAAAACGAAATTTGTGACTGGCAAGGTGTTTGTGTATTGCCTTTATAATATATAGTAAACTTGTGGTAGGGAATATAAATACCAATCAGGATTGTAATATTAAATATTTATATAAAGTATTACTATAAATACAACTCCACACAGTCACAGTATATGTTCGTGGGGTAAAAAGCACACACAGTTACAATGTGTGTGTGTGTGTGTGTGTGTGTGTGTGTGTGTGTGTGTGTGTGTGTGTGTGTGTGTGTGTGTGTGTGTGTGTGTGTGTGTGTGTGCCGTATCTTAAGCATGAGGTATTCAATTGACACGCACGGAATCGTTACGCTGGCATCTCTTTACGTCACTGATGACAGTAATCATTTCAGTAACACACACTTTACTATAAAGCTTGATGCTATAAAATAATTATATCCGTTTATAGCTACAGTGTAACCAGATACGGATACATTTATAATACTCATTGGCCTTGTTCACCAGAAAGGAATAACTCATAAGTAAATATAACTAGATAATAACGTGAGTGAAAACACAATAGCAGTTTAATGTCAGTTTAATCTAATAAATAAATATAAGGGTCCTGTAGCGCAGTGCTCTTCGTCGTTGGCTTACAACCCAGGAACCCGGGTTCGATCACTGGCTAGGACAGACTCATTTAGGTATTTTTCTTTTAACCTGATGCCTCTGTTTACCTAGCAGTAAATAGGTAACCCGTGAGTTAAGCAATTGTGGGTTGCAAAGGAAGGTCGGTAATTGGCTTAAGCGGGATTCCGATGTAAGTCTTACAAGACGTAGGCTTCATGTAAATTATAAGAACTATATAATTTCGACTATGGGAAATTATAAGAACTAATATACATACAAAGCAGTCAGTAATTGTAAACAATTAAAATATTACAGAACTTGCCGTGTACCTAATCAGTGGTACATTCCTCTAGATTCCTGAAAATGTCTTAATATCAATAAATAATTTTTTCTGCATAAATAAATATAACATGTCCAGTGAAGAATGTGGTATACAACCTTACATACACCAGTCCTATTTTAATGCGAGCTACTGACTGCTGTTCTAGCTCTCTCTTGCGGTCTTCTAAGGCGTGTTGTAACTGGAGAATATTAATGTACTGAGACGATAGGAAGTGGTAGACCTGTTTAGGGCAGAATCCTGATACACGAACTTCGTTCTTTTTTTCGCTAAGCATTTGAAAGGTTGTTCCTAGTTCTTTCCTCTTCAAATGACGACGAAAGTAGAGCTCCCTTATCATCTGACATTAAGATGTTACACGAGTCCTCACGTCAAAGTAACAGCCTCTTAATTCACTCATGTTTAGCGCTTGTCAGAAGGGAAGGGCCGCCAGTATTACTGCTTGAAAATATAGTATCGAGGTTGGATCTTCCTCTGCCATACTCACATGTGGGCTTTTGCTGTCTTTTTAACGCTATTCAAAATTATTTGTGAATTCTTGTAACGCAGATACTTTACTGCCGGGATATATGTAAACCGTGATCTGTTCGTAGACTACAATGTCTTCTCTAGTCTTACTAACTACTTACTAGCCTGACTACGTTGTCAAGATCGTAGTACCATTTCCTTACATCAGCGATATCAGACCGGAATAGGAACTAACTACTCCAGGGACTTGACAGCTTGATCCTAACTTGCACTCTTAATTGAGTAAGGACGGGCCCAGTCACCAGGAAAGCCGGTACTAGACTTGATGACCTAGGCTGCGCTCGCCGTAGCAAGCACTCTGAAAAACAAACATCCTGTTTCCTGAGTAGCTGAGGTTTCGTTGCCCTGATATTTCGACCAGTTAGACATTTCACATGACACCCCTCTTTGATTAGTCGCTGCAAATCATACGACGAGGGCTTGGCACTATTAAGAATTTTGAATGCCGCCATATTGCCTTCACAAATAGTTTTAAAGAAACATCAAATACGGGTATAGAGTAGCATAAAATATATTATTTCTTAAGTAAATAGATGATTTACAGAACATTGCATGACTCAGATGAGTTAAATAAAATGTCTACTAGGGCCTGTAACGCTAGAAGAGTGGCGTATTAAATTAAGGTCTTGCATGGGGGCTGAGCACAAGACCAGCATGTTAACTCGGCAGACGGTTGTATGCTAGACTAACGGCTAACGGCAGTTGAAGAGTTTGCTTCCTTAGCTGGGGTTAGGTTGACTAGGCTAGAGAGCGGAATATCTAAACACACTACAAATATCTTGAGTTTACTTGTTTCGAGCGGTTACTTGCCTGAGTTTACTTGTTCAGCAATTTATTAGGTTGTATTTCCTTGTTTATTTCAGTAACGTGAACTAGGCAAACAAGAGAATTATCTTGTGCTAGACTAACATCACTATTACATTGCTTAGTGTGCTAGGCTAACAACAGAATTGTTATATAGTAAGAGAGAGTAGCCAGATAATTATCTTCCGTTGTATACTCGGCCAGCAAGAGTATTATCATGCATAGTGTACGAAGCTACCAGGAGAACATCAGAATGTGTATTTTTTTTCGTTATTAAATAATATACAATATAAAGATCATATGTACATAAATTAAATTGAAGTACAATTTTTTATTTGTACAGGTATTAGGATATTTGAAGTATTATATTTCTGAGTTTTCTTGTTAAACTTGTATACCGGGCTGCTGGTTGGAGGAATACTTGTTGAGTTTACTTATTAACATGTGTATAAAGCTTGCAAGATACATGTTTTGTAGTGATTATTAGGTGGTTTACCGACGAGGCATAATGATTAATTCACAAGAGGTCAATGTAAATGTGTTTGATGTTTATTGAGCCCGGTCTCGTGCACAGTGTACAATCATCAGGGGAGCTTCCGGCACTGTGCTGGGAAGTTGGGCTAGTGTGGGGTATCGATCCTGGCAGGTTAACTTTACCTCACATGGCCTTGATAAAGTGGGGACGCCACACTATAAACAAAGGTAAAACTTGCAGCCTGCTTTTTTATATTGTGAAAAGCAGGTCTATTGCATGAAGATCTCGTAAAGAAAACCCCTGGAATGATGCGGATATTGAAAGAGTTTAAGGTGAGCAGGGGATGTTTTGAGAAATTTAGAAAAAGTGGCCTTCATAGATTAAGTTGTGTAGACTATGGGAAGAAATGCAAACTTTTGTTGAAACAACTCCGCCCAAGCAAGCTGAAGTAGGCCGTTGCCTTTACCTTTTTAGACACTTGCATGCGTCACTACAGACAAGTGTTACAATGTAGGAAAACAAGTCTCTATGGAAAGGTTTTTAGGGAGACAAACAAGCGGTGAGCCACAACCAAATCCTAGTGGTATGCAGGCAAAACGTAGGAGAGAGAGGAGAGAGAGAGAGAGTAACCTCAGACGTTTGCCATCACTGGTGCTCCTAATGTTTATGGACGGGAGGCGTGTGCGCGGTACTGCCCCCTTCCAAACATTAACAGCTCTCCTCCTCCCCATCTTTCCATACACCAACCAAGATGCATCATAGACGGTATTACATAACTTTACTAAAAGTTTATAATATTTCACAGTGCTAAATATAGCCTACAACTTACAAATGTAGTACACTGTACTAAATAATTTGTGATTTATTAGGTAGTCAAATCATATGCATTGATAGTAACATAGTTTTGAGTGTGAAACGGATTAATTAAATTTATCATTAAACTTTCTTATAGGAAAATTTGCTTAGAGTTGCAAATTTTTCGGGTTGAAGCAAACCTTCTATGGGATTGGACGGGTGGGGTTAAATTTGGAAATGAGGGAGTTGGGTCCATCCTGTACGGGTAGCATCACTGGCTGAGTAGAATTTAAATAAAAAGTGCATCATCTAAATACAGTAAATTACTAAATGAATAACTTTTCTGAACTGTCCGTCAGTACAATATCAAGACAGTATGCTATTTTTATTTAGTTTGTAGGTACATGCTATGAATATCATATCACATTCATTTGCCTACATCCCGCATCTTAAGGAAAAACTATGATAAAATCAGTGACGTAATTAGCCATGAGGATGCTTTGAACCTATTCTCTGACAGTTACTCCCAAACAAAAGATACTCTTGAAAAAAAAAAAAAGGGGGGGGCGGGCGGGGGGGGGGGGGGGGGGGACAAACATCATGACACATAAGACAGAATGTGCAACCTGCGGATTTCACTGAAGCTGTTTCTCTGGCTTCCACTGATCCTAAACATAGGTCGTTGGGGGGGGGGGGGGGGGGCGCATCTCAAATTCCCCCATACTCTCTGGTTTTGTATTCTAGGAATTCTATCGGCAATGGTTCTCTTCAATACACAAACAAATTTTTATACAATAACTGTTATATATTAATGAGATAGTCCAGTTAGTGCAGCACACTGTAGGAGAGAGTTCAAACCTATGCTCTGGGTACTCCAAGTAAACAAAGTTGCCTGTTAGCAGCAAAAAAAAAAGGGAGGAAACAGCACGCATGACATGGTAAAAGAATTACAAACGGGAAATCAACTAATTCCAGTTGTCATTCTATTTACCATGTCGTGGTGTAGTTGTCTACAGCGTTTGCTTGGGAGTCGGACTCTGAGCATAATTGTGAATCCTCCTCACCGGCTCTCTCATTCGATTCGCTCAGTTATACATCAT
>WNGS01005641.1:6390761-6417244 GCA_020271785.1 Procambarus virginalis
GAGCATAAATTAACGCCGTGTTCAATACGTCGATACGCCAAAACGATGCACCTATTTTTGCAAATTATAAATCATCTATACTCATTATCCTGGACTACCCATCACATACTTCGTGGCATTATCCTCAACTACCCATCACATACTTCGTGGCATTATCCTGTCTACTCATCACATCTTGACAGATCATGAACTACCTATCACCTACTTCATGGCATTATCCTGAACTACCCATCACACTTATAATTCCCATTACCTTTGCGAACATTTCTAGAAATGGGTTTAATGTTATTGAAAGAACGCTAAAATAGCGCAGCGGAGAGCATGTGAAAGTAAATAATATGAAAAGATTCCTAACGAAATAATAGAGAAATAACTGATATCAAAACAACAATTAGAATATCCAGGCGATGAGTCACAATACGTGGCTAAATTATGTTGACCAGACCACACACTAGAAGGTGAAGGGACGACGACGTTTCGGTCCGTCCTGGACCATTCACAAGTCGAATCGACTTGAGAATGGTCCAGGACCCGAAACGTCGTCGTCCCTTCACCTTCTGGTGTGTGGTCTGTCAACATTAACAATCCCCCCCCCCATGCTGTATTTTCACTTACTGTAACATGTTTGTGTCGTGTTATGAAGGAGAGTAGAGGTTAGTGACTGTAGATAATTGCATGCATAACCACCTCTCATAAAACGGCCCTGGTCAGTGGAACCCAAGAAAATGCCACTGTTTAAATTGTCTCTCAGCCAAGTAATACTGCAATTCGATAATGTCAGAACAAACAATCATTAGCCATCATATAAGATTAAGCCACAATATCTCACACTTAAATTTATTTATAATCTAAATTATTCAAAATTAATTGATATACAGATGATGGCCTCTGAAATGCTATCACCTGATAACTCCTTGTTGTGTATCCAAATTAATAACAACTTTTCAACATCCTCAAGTGTTTGTGTTCTTTGTTTCGTGATTGTTGATATGCCTTTTGCCACCTTTACCAGTATCTCCCGCTTAATGATTGTGCTTGATTTCTCTGTGAAGAATTAAATTGTTTTAGTGCATTTTTGGTTTCTGAACATAAGAGTTCTTATTATACTGTATATCACGCCGTGGGTTCCTAGAAAGTCAGTGGTAAAGTTCACCCTAAGAAAATAGTTGTGAGGATGCCAATAGAGGAAAAACAAGACATCATTCATAGTGAGGCAATGTGATGTCTCACTACAGACAAGTGTTAAAACGTAAGGAAAAACAAGTGTCTACAGACAGATTCTTATTAAGACAAGCAATCAGTGAGCCACAACCAGGTCCTAGTGGTATACCTGCAAAATGTAAGAGAGAATACCCCAGAAATGTCATCAAATGTGGGCCCTAGCAGCTAAGTGGACAGCGCTTCGGATTCGTAGTCCTGAGGTTCCGGGTTTGATCCCCGGGGGGAGGCAGAAACAAATGGGCAGTTTTTTTCACCCTGATGCACCTGTTCATCGAGCAGTAAATAGGTACCTGGGAGTTAGACAGCTGCTATGAGCTGCTTCCTGGGGATGTGTAACAAAAAAGGAGGCCTGGTTGAGGACCAGGTCGCGGGGACGCTAAGCCCCGAAATCATCTCAAGATAACTGCCTAATGTTATAATGGAGGAGGACTTTCCTTCCAAACACTAACACCTCTCCTCCTCCCTCCCTCCTCACCGTCTTCCATACGTCAACAAGAGTCCTCCATAAAGGTAAGGTACCTATGAGTAGTTTTCTGTATAAAATGTGTTTTTTAGTTAATATTTTTGGGGGTGTGGAATGGATTAATTCAATTTACATTATTTCTTATGGGAAAATTCGTTTCGGTTTTCAAACTCTCTCTAGAAACGTATTAAATTAGAAAACAGAGGTACCACTTTTATATTATATTATATTATATTATATTATATAATATATAATATATAATATATATATAATATATATAATATATATAATATTATATATATATATATATATATATATATATATATATATATATATATATAATATATATATATATATATATATATATATATGCGCAAACAAGCCTGAATGGTCCCCAGGACTATATGCAACTGAAAACTTACACCCCAGAAGTGACTCGAACCCATACTGCCAGGAGCACAATGCAACTGGTGTGTACAGGACACCTTATCCACTCGACCATCGCGACGGACAAAATCTGAGGGTAGCCGAGGCTATTTGCCCATCAGACCACCGGCACTCTGATGGTAATCTTGGGCATAGTATTTTATCAAATCACCTCATTCTTTGGGGCACACGTGAGGAACACAAATGCGAACAAGCCTGAATGGTCCCCAGGACTATATGCAACTGAAAACTCACACCCCAGAAGTGACTCGAACCCATACTGCCAGGAGCACAATGCAACTGGTGTGTGCAGGACACCTTATCCACTCGACCATCACGACCGGACAAAATCTTATGATATATATAAATACATTCCATATATAAGATTGTCCATAGCCGGGTGTACGAGAAAAAATGAGATGATATTAGTTATTAACATGGCTATAGGTAGTTGAGATGTACGTGTGTGTGTGTGGGGGGGGGGGAGGGGGGATCATGTTTGTATGAATAGGGCAGGTGTGTGCAGGGAGGTGTCACGCTTGTATGTGTGAGCCAGTTGTGTACAGAGTGGTGTTGCTACGTGTGTACGGAAGGGGATAAGTGTGTCAGAGGATACAGAAAGGTATTATCACGTGTGTATGGATTACAGCCCCGCTCCTATGCCAGGTAAGTCCACTACGGGCTCACCATAGCCCGTGCTACTTGGAACTTTTTGTTCCCAGTAGCTGAATCAAAAATAACAGTAACAACATGTGTGCATGGAGGTGTCACGTACGTATGGGTAGGGCAGGTGTGTTGGGACTTGTGTGGCGTAGAACAGGTGTGTGTGTGTGGCTGTGAAGACATCTGGGTGACGCTTGTCAAGAGTCAAGACTTCCAGTCAGCCGTTGGCCACGCTGGGTGCAGACGCTCGCCGCCAGCTCCTCTCCCAACTAGTCACTGGCTTGTTTTGTATTACTTTTCCTAGTTAATGACCCCCTAGAACGTTATACCAGTGCGTGTGCTACTCTGAAGCACAACGACAAAACAGGGAATTATATATATATATATATGAGAACTGTGTACGGGTTTAACCGTCGCAGATAATAGACGCCGACGCAGGTAAGTTTCTCAATTATTTCTTGAATGTCAGTGTATAGGTACCTGTGACCCCTGGCCAGGTACCCGTGACCCCTGGCTAGGTACCCGTGACCCCTGGCCAGGTACCCGTGACCCCTGGCCAGGTACCCGTGATCCCTGGCCAGGTACCCGTGATCCCTGGCCAGGTACCCGTGACCCCTGGCCAGGTACCCGTGACCCCTGGCTAGGTACCCGTGACCCCTGGCCAGGTACCCGTGACCCCTGGCCAGGTACCCGTGACCCCTGGCCAGGTACCCGTGATCCCTGGCCAGGTACCCGTGATCCCTGGCCAGGTACCCGTGACCCCTGGCCAGGTACCCGTGACCCCTGGCCTGGTACCCGTGACCCCTGGCCTGGTACCCGTGACCCTGGCCAGGTAGGTACGCAGTGCGTCTAGTGACGTGCCCCAGCATGACGTACACGCACCAGTGTACAGAGGGTCAAGCAGCACGGGGGGAATATTGACTGGGCTGACGCTGACAGTCTCTGGCTGATAGCGTTGTAGGTAGGTAGGTATTATATATATATATATATATATATATATATATATATATATATATATTATATATATATATATATATATATATATATATATATATATTATATATATATATATATATATATATATATATTATATATATATATATATATATTATATATATAATATATATATATATATATATATATATATATATATATATATATTATATATATATATATATATATATATATATATATATATATATATATATATATATATCTCCACCTTGTATACTAGTATTTTGTGTACAAGATTATTTACAAACGGTCAGTTACAGTGGTTACATAGTAGGTACAGACCTGCATGTTTATAACGCTAGTAACATTATGTACGGTAAGTGGGAGCTTCAGTAAAAAAGAGCAAGCCAAATCCTAGGAATAATTAAGTGAAATTTTGACTTCACTGGAACGAAGGCAGTCATACAGCTGTAGAAGTCTCTGGTGCACCCCACTTGCATTATTGTATCCAAGCATGGAGACTTAATCTTCAGAAAGGCACATCTGCTTAGGAGAAAGCTCAACACGGGCCAGCTAAAATCATTCCTGTACCAAGTCACCTCTCATACCAGGAACGGTTGAGGGCCACACGGCGAACAGTACAAACCAGACATGACAAGGCTGTTCTCATCAAAATTTAAAAAAATATTGAACAATTTGGAGGATATTGTTCCAGAAAACTTCCTCAAAAGGTCAAATGTAACACAAACAAGGAGCAATGGTTCAAGGTTCATGCCGCAATGTAGGACAGCAAACAGGAGATGCTTTTTCACCCATAGTGTTATAAAACCGTGGAACTGTCTACCCCCTGAAGCCGTAAATGTCAAAATGCTGCAAAATTTCAAAATCCAGCTGGAGAGAATCAGGACAAATGGTAGGGACCTTCGACAAGCCGCCGGCTTTCTGCCTTCGTCAGGCAGAAAGCCTACCTTTACCTTTCAGGTAAAACATTGTTTCTTGCTTCGTCTCTTTATGGGAATGGGTCCTCTCTCTCTATAGGGATAAACTTCCTTTCTTCATTATGGGATAGGCTTTCTCTTCTTTATGGGGATGTGATTCCTGATACACTAACTAAAGATAGCAAAAACTCACTGGTTGCCACCACTTACGGGCTATTCATGCCCGTTCCACCTTTTTGGTGGCTTAATCTTTATCAATCAACAGATGACCACTGTCAGAGGCAGGATCTGGTATGTTTCGAGATCCCGCCTCTAGAGGTCGAAATACTGACCGTCCACAGGATGCAACCCACAACAGTTTCCTAACTCCCGAGTACCTATTTACTGCTAGGTGAATAGGGAAACGTGCCCAAGTATTTCTGTCCCGCCTAGGAATCGAACCCGGGATCCCCGATTATGTGTCGAGAACGTCGACTGCTGTACTGCAAGACCCATATAATATAAATAAGATGTTACATGGATGATAATGTGAACTGTATTGGGTAGACATATAACAGGGGAGACTATAATTAGGTAAAGTAATAACAGTACAAAACTGTAGGTAACGTAGTCCGTAAGGCATTACTGTAGGAATGGGTATTGGGGACGTGAGGGGAGGGTAGAAATAGCCTAAGCTACTCTATCCCTTTGAGATGTATGTCTTGCTTATCTCAATAAACATACTTGAACTTGAACTTGGGGACGTGTCAAATTTAACTTTATGTAACTTTAACAAACAAAGTGAAGTACGTGACCTCTTGCAAGAAAACTGACGACAAACTACCGAGAACGTAAGAGGTTGTTTAGAGAAGAAAGTATTTCGGAAATCACAAATAACCTAGAACAAGGAGAACATTTAACCAGGAGACCTAAGCCTGGCAAAAGCAAAGCGAGGTTTAACTGGGGAATAGTTTAAGTAGGATAGAAGTTATGGGAAAAACTCATAGGGGGCCGCTAAAGGTGGAGTCCGTCTTGCAAGAGGGTGTGTGGGTGATTCCGGCATGAGTCTCTCCCTAAAAGAGAGTCGGTATAACGGAGAAAGAAAAACCTAGAGGGAGAGTGGTTGAGAGCGAAACACGGAAAAAGCCCCAGGACCTAGAGGGATGCAAACTTTGTCTAGGTTTCGTGTCTTTCACAAGCTCAAGCAAGCTCCTTCACCCAAGAGGAGGAGCGTTTCTTCGCCTCTTCTCTCCCCCCCCCCCTCTCGAAAAAACTGCCTTTATCTTTCTCGCCCAGAAACCTCGCGACTGTATCACCTTGCATATGTTGACAACCCTGTAACTAGCTCATTAATTGCTTAGTTAAACGATTTTTGGGGTTCAGTTCCCTTTTCTACTACCACTCACAGGAAGGGCATAATGGGTTCCACACACATGATAGGTGTGGAGGTCTACTGCCACACAGGATGGGTATGGGAATCTATCACACATAGAAGCCCTCGCCCACACATAGAATGGGTGTGGGCGTCCACAACCACAGATAGGATGGGTATGAGAGTTCATTACCACTCACAGAATGGGTATTGGAGTCCTTTACAAGTAACAGAATGGGTATGATAGTCCGTTACCAGTCCACAGGATGTGTATGGAAGTCCGCTATCACTTCCAGGATGGCATGGTATGGATCGTAAATTAACTAAACTAACAAAAATCTTTATACCTCACTGACTTCCTTCCGTGAAACCTCACTGCCTCCCTTGTCCGGTACCTTACTGCCTCCCGTGGTACCTCACTGATTCTCTTCCCCGATATCTCACTGCGTTTCTTCCCCGGTGCCCCACTGTATGTAATGATTGTTTCCTCAGCACCTCGCTGCCTGCCTCCCCTCTGTACCTCACTGCCTTAGCCGGTACCTCACCGCCTGCCTTCCCCATTACCTCATTGAATATGTGGTTGCTAAAATTGATGGAAATGACCTAGGCTAGTTATGNTAAGGCAAATAGGACACTCGGATTTATTAATCGCAGCGTAAGTAACAAGACACCTGGTGTGATTCTCAAGCTATATCTTGCTCTGGTTAGGCCCCATTTAGATTATGCAGTTCAGTTTTGGTCGCCATATTATAGAATGGATATAAATTCACTTGAACGTGTCCAGCGTAGGATGACTAAGTTAATTCCCCAAATTAGAAATCTTTCATATGAAGAAAGATTAACAAAGCTTAATTTGCATTCACTGGAAAGGCGAAGAGTTAGGGGTGACATGATAGAGGTTTACAAGTGGATGAATGGACATAACAAAGGGATATTAATAGGGTATTGAAGTTTCAACACAGGACAGAACGCGAAACAATGGGTATAAATTGGATAAGTTTAGATTTAGGAAAGACTTGGGTAAATACTGGTTCAGTAACAGGTTGTTGATTTGTGGAACCAATTGCCGCGTAACATTGTGGAGGTGGGGTCCCTCGATTGTTTCAAGCATAGGTTGGACATGTATATGAGGGATTGGGTGGTTATAAATAGGAGCTGCCTCGTATGGGCCAATAGGCCTTCTGCAGCTGCCTTTGTTCTTATGTTCTTATGTTCTTATGTACTACCACTCACAGGATGGGTATGGGGTCCACTACCACTCACAGGACGGGTATGGGGTCCACTACCACTCACAGGACGGGTATGGGGTCCACTACCACTCACAGGACGGGCATGGGGTCCACTACCACTCACAGGACAGGCATGGGGTCCACTACCACTCACAGGACGGGCATGGGGTCCACTACCACTCACAGGACGGGCATGGGGTCCACTACCACTCACAGGACGGGTATGGGTCCACTAAACTAAACTAACAACAACAAAAATTACATAATGTTCGCAGTTTCGTGTTATTCTGCTCTCTTGATGTCATTCTCAACTCCGCGCGAATTTGATCAAATATTTAGATGATACAGAATGATTAATATATAAAAGGACCCGCATAGTCTCTCTGCCCCATGGCTCCTCTTCTCTCAGCGAAGATGCCCCCTGCTCTCAGCAATGGGCAGAGGGCAGAGGGCATCTCTGTCTGCCACTGAAGGTCATAGAGACCCACATAGCCCATGCGCACTTGTCTGAATATATATAGTTTACGAACGTGTGAGTTTATATACTCTATGTATGATTGATTCCCAACATTTGTTTTGATTGTGGGAACTGTTGAAATATTTCGTAAATTCTCAGGAAACCCCTACCTGGGTGACACCTGCCTGTTCATCAGGAACTCTTACCTGGGTGACACCTGCCTGGTTCATCAGGAACCCCTACCTGACTGACACCTGCCTGGTTCATCAGGGAACTCTTACCTGGGTGACACCTGCCTGGTTCATCAGGGAACTCTTACCTGGGTGACACCTGCCTGGTTCATCAGGGAACCCTTACCTGGTTGACACCTGCCTGGTTCATCAGGGAACCCTTACCTGGGTGACACCTGCCTGGTTCATCAGGGAACCCTTACCTGGTTGACACCTGCCTGGTTCATCAGGGAACCCCTACTTGTCTGCTATAAATTAAGCAATAAACGAAACAGAATTGAGTTCAACACAATAACTACATTACAAATTTGTAATTTTTATTTTATTTGTATTTATATACAATATACATTGGGTTGAGAGAATACATTGGTGTTTTTACATTCTTGTAAAGCCACTAACAAGCATAACGTTTCTGGACGGTCCTTAGAATAGATTATATTCACAAAGTAAAATGTCTTAAGTACTAAATTGGGTGAGTATGTAGCACAAGATGGGAAACTATGAGGATGAAATTAGATCCTTTTGGTTTTACTTTCGAATAAGGCATAGGTTAGGCAATTTTTGAACAAAGTTTTATACATGAAAACAGCACAAGAGAATGTGTGGAGAGTGTGTGTGTACGTTTAGGGTCTTGAACAGAGGGTATAGTTGTCTGAAGACAGAGTTTGTTATCCTTCTGAGAACAGATTTTTGCTGGGTGATGATGGGCTTAAGGTAATTTGCAGTGGTTGAGTCCCATGCACAGATACCGTATGTAAGATAGGGATAGATTAGCGAGCTGAACGAAGAGCAGAGTAGGGAACATAATATCTAATTTTTGAGAGCATACCAACAGTTTTAAAGACTTTTTTGGCTATGTGTTGTATGAGAATACTGAAGTTTAGTCTTTTGTCTATGTATAGGCCAAGGTTTCCTCAGTTTTACTATTTATGCTGACATTGCGTATCTGAAGGGGAATTTGGTTTGGCCGATTTGCTTCCTTGGCGCGACTTTTGCGCAAGTCCTTGAAACTGTGAATGTCTTTCTGCTTAATAGTGTGACATCTTGTGTTGAAGACGTCTTGACATAATAAGTTCATGACAACTGGACTATTATATATAGTCCAGTATATCTGACTATTATATATAGTCCAGTGTGAATTAATACGTTCCGGCAGGGTACTGGTGTGAGACTGCAAGGTTACCAGATATACCTTAATTGTCTGCAAGGGGATTCTCGATCTACTTTATGGGGGGGGGGTATAGTTTATTGAGTAGTACTCAACCTGTATAGTGTCTCGCAGTTTGTGGCCTCATAAAATGACTACGAACTCCATCTCCTACCTTGACCCTTGACCCTTGACCCTCTCAGAATCAACACCTAAAAAGCTTGCAATATTAGCGATTTCTATATATAAAACTTAAAAACTCTTTACCCTAACTCAAGAAACAGTAGAGAAATTAATATTAAACATAATTTTTAGTTTCATAGTAACTAATATAAAAGAGTCTGCAGGTTTAATACCTAAGTTATATTTGACAGTTATGGTAAGAGATGAATCGCATTGTTTACCTGATCCAGGAGAGGTGTGGAGAGCTCTCCTCCTGTCCATGATATACGCTCTTCACTGGCCTCTCAGGCGAGATATACACTTATAATGACGGAAGGCTCAGCGCGAGGCTCTGGGTCTATCCAAGAGGTGTCACAGTTGGTCTGGGGACCAAACATTAGACCAGAGCTCTTTGCTCGCTGGTCTCAAGGTGGGTCTCACTCTCACTCCTGGCAGGGAATTAGCTCCCCTTAGTACCCTTCCCTCTCGACTCCTGGATAGTTGTGTGTATATATTATTGCATTTTACAAGCAACAGTCACCGAGACGTTTTAAAATATATGTTTAATTAGGCCAACTCTTGCAGTTCGCATGAAGAGAAAATTATGAAAATTGCATGTATCACATTGTATGTATTCGCTGTATTTCACAAATTTGAGAATAATTTGTTTTCCTTTTGTATATTTTGTGTATATTTGTTGATAGTTGGTAATAGCATTAAATGTTTAAACTGTCATGTTTACTATATACATGTACAGAATACATGGGGCAGGGTAAATAGGGTTGGGTCTGTGTTAGGTCAGTGTTTGGATGGGGACATCACATTGATAATTGACTGTCGTGTGACTGGATGCCAGTTCCAGTTTTTTATATATGACCACCATGAATGTAACATATGGTTTGTAAATGATTGGTTCATGTATTAAATATATTTACAATAAATTAATAAATAATTTCTTGAAGAGTATCTGAAAACCTCCAAAGTCACCTATTTCTCCTTTCTTTAATGAAACCTCTGGCTGGGCCTTCTTATTACATACTCTTTCATTGCCCAGTCATGTATATACTGTACCATTTCCCAGTCAAATATACTGTAAAAGTAGGTTTGTACAAACTAATGATGCAGGTAAATTAGCATTACACATGAATGCTATTACACATGTTTATATGTTGTGTAAAACTTTTACCAATAAATGTGCATTTTTTCTTTTGGTGAAATTTTATACAATTTTAAAGTATGCACTTCAGATTACTTTGTTTTTTCTTGATAATGGGTAGGCACTCCTTTTTGTTTTAACTTAGCAGTGTATGGGTTAATTTGTAATTTTCTTGCCACTTAAAAAACAAAAATTCTATCATAAGCTTTTACTTTCCAGGTTTTATTTTTAGTGAACATGAAAAAACGGCATTAATCCAAACGAGCGGAGGGCCATGTGCCGTCATTGCCCCTGTGCAGGCCTTCCTTATGAAGAACCTTATTTCCAAACATCAATTTTCACAGCTCAGGGAGGTATGTAAATATCTTGAATTTGAAGCTGCATCCTATTCTGAATCCATGGTGTAGGAGAGTTTATTGAAGGTTATATGGTCTTATACAAGTTATTTACTTATTCCTGGAAAAAACACCACCATACTAGGTATTACAGAAAATAAATCATAAGGGTATGCGTTCTTCTCAGTACCATAATGCAGTACAGGCTTTATTTGAACAGCCTGTATTATATGAAGAGTCCATGGTGTAGTATTTGACTGTCTCTATATGTTCACTTATCCAGGAGTTTTTTTTAGAAGTTTGCTTGTGGGAATTTCTAGTTGTTTGTCTGTTTCATAAGGGCTACTTACAGGGATTATAAAATTGCTGTTGATGCCTAAATTTCCATCGGTGATCTGGTGTCATCTGCCTCTTTTTTTTTTTTTTTTGCCCCAGCTACCAGTGGCTGAGTCAGCTGATTGAGGGTCTTGTATTCTGATTCCAAACCAAAAATACTGTATAAATAGGAGTTTGTTTCCAAGAGGAAATTCTTTGGCCTGAAGTGCAGACAGTAACTTGATATTCCTTATTTATCAGTTATAGAAATAAGATCAATATGCTTATCTATTTTTCCAGATCCAGTACCAGTAAAGTAGTTGTTTCACTATCTTCATTCTTCTCAGCTTCCTCATCTGTCTAATCTCCTCATTTCTAAACACAGTGTAACTGTAGTCTGCACTATCTACAGTATTATCTATTATATTAGGTCATTCTTTTCTACCTCCTTACCAGCATCTTGGAACATGTCGTCAACACTTATAAATTTTTTGTCATAACTGCCTTCCTACTCATCAACAGGAGTTAGAATTTTTTCCGAGCATTCTTGAAGCTAAAGTCACTGTTGGTTAAATTTTTGATGCCAGTTCCCAGTGAGGTGTAGCGAGTAATCCCTATACTCGCTCCATTATCTCATTATCTTAATGGTGTAACTAATTAGCACTAACTACACAAGCTATAATCCTATTCCTAATTACAGGTAACAGTTCTCACATCCTCCTATCCTAGTAGAGAATGGTGAGGGGTAGTCACCAAATATAAGGAAGCAATATGAGAATAGACAACAGTACAATTTCCAGTCAAGAATGTAGCACTCGGCGTAGGCAGTTCTAATCGTCTCCAAGACGCTACAGCTTCGACACAGAACAGACAGCAGGCTAGGACCGCATCGAGCTACAACGCTCTCCCACATAGTGCTCCGCGACTCCGGCCACACTCGGCTCTCTGCTCTGCTCCAAGCTCCGTCTCAATGTCTACGATACTGCTGTATCCAGGACTACTAAATAAATATGAAATTCACTAAACACGGTGTATCTAATCTACCCAACAACGTAACATAAGCGTACATTACAGAGGATTGATTTGGTGCTAAAATATTATGATTATTTTTCATGCCTTTTATTATATTTCTGTTAAGAGACCTGTAAATAAAAATGCAGTACAGGTATTCTGAATAATAATTAATATGAAAAGAGCAAGACTAGCAAAAATAGGAAAACAAAAATTAGATCTATTGTGAATTATTTTGTGACAATCTAGATGTCGGAACCCCTCCCTCCCCCTCCAGAATGGGATGTTTTTGCAGCAAATCTAAATTATGGATGGGAGATTAGGTGGGTGGATTTGGTCTGTTATTTAGAGAACACTGGTACTGTATATAGACATTCGGATTGTTAAGAGCTCACTGTATACTGGATTTGTAAACTAAGACATATAGATAAGCTGCATCATTGTGTTGTAGGTTGAGAGTACAACGGTAGACCAGTACTTGGCTGCAGCCTTGACGGAGATGCTGTGCCAGTGTAAGCAACCACCTACTTTAGCCATGCACACGACTGACAAGTCTAGCTCTCCCACTCATGCTAGTGATAGTAATGCCCCACTTCTGAGAGACCATGGTGAGTGCCATAGGTAACGACTTATTACTAAAGGTGTTAAAACTCATTGGCACATTTATTAATATGTACTGCATTCAATTAATGAGAAACATATGCTTGCCTGTAAATTAATGAATATCATGTTATCAGTAGTCATTGGCCTGAATAGGTAATGTTTAATTAGTTATTAGTAATTACATGAGTACAGTACTGTATGTTTTTTCTATTGTTAATTATTCTTGTCATCAAAAGATAATTCTTTCTTGTTCACAGTATAATGTAAAGATTTTCTTATCTGATGGCTGCTGATTTTCATATTAGATCATGCCTCTGTTTCTTACAGGTCCCTTTGAAGTAGCTTGTTTGGATGATCCCTTGCCTCTAAACAATGACTGTTCTGGCTCAAGTCCGCCAGAGCCAGACCAGCCGTCACCCACACCAAGTGCCAAAGATTACAGTCTTTTCCATTCCAATGTTAGGTATGTTAGTTAATTGGTGCATGTTGTATAGCCTTGTGTAATAATTTAAATGTTTCTAGTTGAATTTATACTTAATACAAATACAGCACAAATACTATTAATTTTTACATGTTATTTCAGATTAAGGCAGTTTGAAAGTGCCCACTCCTTGCAAAACCATTTAGAAACGCACCTGGACAAGTACAAAGCTCAGTATGGGGTTCTCCTCTTCCTTTACTCGGTCATATTAACAAAGGTACAGTGATGGTACAGAATTCTGTAAAATAATTCATTATACTTTGCTTAAGACAAAGGCGCCGGCCATTTTGTGATCTCAACTGCTAATCCCCATGGGAGATACTCCGTGACGTCGGGTCAGGTCAACTACCACTTGACACCAACTTTCTAAACCCCCATAGTCTATGAGAAACCATACTGAATAATTCCTACAACAAACCTAGTTTGTTACATTCACGGCTCATTGCCACCTTCACCAGCATACACAACACTTTTCTACCTTTTACACTAGCTCTCACGTACCTCTTTCCAAGTTCTTTCTACTTCTGATGGGAGAGACAACTGTAAAGAAAAACTCAAAGTATTTGTGTAACAAAAGTATATTACTATTAACAGGGTGTGAGGACTGTGAATGAAGAAATGGGTGACCTTGGTGAGAGTCTTATAGATGGCAGCCAAGGTCATGGAGGCCAGGGCCTCATCAACCTCCTCATTACCGGCCGTGCTTCATCCTATGTGTGGGATGGCGTCAAGGATGTTGGAGGCCTCAGTGAGTGTCATCTCATGCTGTTTCTAGTTTTAATTAGATGTTAATAAAAAATGCACTGCTATATAATGTGTTTTCAAATGCAGTACCCTAGAATATTAGCACATTTTTAATGAACTCAAAAGCTCTGATTTTCAATTATGTATAAGTAGCATTGTTACTCATCTCGTAAATAACTTGTGTAGTTTTTATTTTTATCTTTAAGATTTATTTGTGCACATCTGAAATGCATTCTAGTAAATGTATAGGCTTGTATACATTTGTTTTTAAATTTACAGTACTATACTGTATAGACATGTATGGGTGCATGCATGCATATGTACATTTATATAAGAGTATTTTGCATTGCTCTTTTGGCGTGACAATTGACGTATTGTATAGTAATTTACTATTTATTGGATGTATCTCCTGGATCTGTATAATATATATTTTAATTCGACACCCCACTTTTAGGTTTGATTGGTATTTTAAAACGGCCAGCTGTCGGGTTTCTCACACGTTTAGAACATCTGCGTTATGTGCAGGTTGGCTGGTACCTCAAGAATCCTACTAATCCTGTTTGGGTTATTGCTTCTGAGACGCACCTCTCAGGTTTGTCAGTACTGTACTTGTACCATCTTTAGTACCACTCAGAATTATACAACTCTGTTACATAAAGAAAGTACTCATGAGTTATAGGTTGTATTTTTGGCTTAGAATATTTTAGTAATAATGATATGATGATGTAATTGTTTTCTCAGTACTTGGTGACATGGTTCCTCTGAGAGGTTAATAGTCAGGTAATTTGTCACATTTCTAGGTGTAATTTTACTAAACAAGCACTCATTCTTTTTCATTAGACTATGTGGTAGGCCATCTCGGATTTTGTAAATATTGAATGTTTAATCATAAGCATTTTTGAAAGTGACCACACACATTAATGCTTAATTTAATTTTACAGTTTTTACAATTATTTTTTACTTTTTAACCCTAAAATTTTATGATCCCAAGCACTTGTATTTAATTAATTTTCCTCTACTGTAACCAACAGTTTTGTTTTCATGGTGCAAAAAGTTGGTGACTCCAGACTCGGAAGTTGAGCGAGCCAAGCAAGTGTTCAGCTGGTATGATACTGAAGGCAACAGATTTATTCAGGGAGAAAAACTAAAGGATGTTTTAGAGAAGCTTAATCTTTGCACCGATGATGATTTGTGAGTTTCAGAAGTACAGGTACAGTGTTTTACAAAATATTTTTAGTAGTGGACAGGATTTAGTTGTATTCCATGATGGAGAAATAAGGCTTTGAGTATTAATTAAAAGTTAATTTTTGAGCAAGCTGCTTGGACAGTCACATAGTCCTTCTCTTGCCTGAACATGGCAAAGTACCAGCCAGGTCAAATTGTCATTCATTCATTGATGCTGTGGTTATATTTTCAGTACACATGGAACATTATTGGAAAAAAGGAGATACAGTACTTGAGAATTCTCAACCTGTCTTTGAATGATTTTTAGGTTTATTCATCTCTACTCAAAATACCTCCTCTAAGCAATACTTGGCTTTAAATAGAGCCACAAGTATTGCTTTTCAGGATGCTAGTTGGTTGCCCGGTTGCTACTCTAGTCCACCACCAGGTGTCAGCTCTCACAGTATGTGGATGCCCAATGCCAAGTGAGACTGAGGAGACACTCGGGTAATTGCCTGCAAGACCTAGGCTTCTTGAGAAATATGAGATTTTCCTAGGTATGATAGCAACGGGTCCTACCATAACATGTCTGATGAATCTGATGTGAATGTCAATGCAGAGAGATTTCAAGAGCAGGCTGATCTGAGCAGGACACACAAATCGCAGCCAAGGGGGCAGGCTTCAGCTGAAATAAACAAACCTTCCAAAACCATTTGTGCCTCATCCTCAGAAAAAATCAGTGGCAGTAATAAAAATCAGAAATAACATCACATAAGACCAGTAGGCATGGCAAGATGTGCAAAATACCACTGTTGAAAAGCAGAGGTGCAATAGGTGCTCTGAGGGAGAACTCTATCAACATTAGGGGCCCAAGACCTTTCAACACTCTCCTGCTACACATAAGGAGCATAACTGGCTGGCCTCTCACAGTGTTCAAGTGAGAACTCGACAAACACCTCCAAAGAATACCTGATCAACCAGGCTGTGTTTCATATGTCAGGCTGCAAGCAGCCACATCCAACAGCCTGGATGACCAGATGACCAACCAAGAGGCCTGGTCGGTGACCGGGCTGTGAGGCTGTTGATCCCCAGAAGCTACATAAGTTAGACACAAAGTAGACAGAAAAGGATAAATGCAGTAAAGGAGTGCATCAGTGGTGTTGGATACTGTGGTGGACAGAGTTTGTGGTGTGTTTGGATACTGTTATGTAGCTCCAATCCTTCAGTGGAGGAGTGCATTAAGGATGCTAGTTTGTACATGCACTAATATGTTTTCTGTATTACTCATTGATTTTTAAAGTCAAATAATGTGTGAGAATGACTATGTGGGCTATCTCTTATAATTAAGCTGCTTTGAACAAAGCCTGAAGAGATTAGAAATTCTATAAATAACAAATGATTACATGAGTGTGTGTATTTTATTGGTTTTTGTTTTTGCTTGCAGTATCCAATTTATGATGTTGGAGTTGGACCCAGACAATATGGGAGTAATCCTCTATCACAAGTTTGTGGAGACCTTCTTCACGCCTGATCAGTCCTATACCCCGCCAGACACCTTTGCTGTTTATCATTATAATGGACTAGAATCTTCATGTCCATTGAATAAGGTGAGGCTGAAGTAGCTAGCTGCTCTTTAATGCCACTTTAAATTGTAACAATGAATTGGTAAAGCTATATTTGGAAAGGGACATGTATGAAAGTACTGTATGTTGAGCAGAAGTTAATATTTTCAATTTGTAAATATTAAACTAGATATAGTTTGAAAAGGTGCAGAATGCAGACAAACCTGGGAGAGATATATAGAAAGCATTTGTAAAGAAAGTAGGTAATATCGGTTATGGGTAACCCGTGACCTTCACTAGGGATTATATTTATCACCAGTGACTTAGAGTAAACGTGCATTTAATTTCTCGATAAGGGCGTAGTGGGTGTTGCAAAATATTTTGTAGATGCCGTGATGTAAATTTAATACAAAAGTTCATAACGGACGTGAAATTCTCATGGCAATTTGTGTTAATCAAACCACTCTTTACACAGGAAATTTTGTGGTACTTACCCACCTTGCATCATACTTCATTGATCACTTTCTGAATTCATTAATAGCTAGGAATTACTGTAATGTGTGGGCAGAAATCTAAATTTAAGAGATGGCTTAGCAACTTTTTGCTTTTCAACAAATATTTTATTTACCATTGTTGCTAGTCCCTGTTGCTTGAATGTACAGTACTAATATGTCAGTTGGAAAATTCTATACTGTACAGTATTAGGTTAACTCTCGGACCTGTGAAAAAAAAGTTGTAAAACGTGTAGATTCATAATAAGAAAATACAGAGGGGAAAAATTAAAACCTATTCTTTTTCAGATTCAGTATGCAGAGGGCTGCGTAACGTTACAGGAGAGCCACGTTGGCTTCTCCGCAAGTAATTCCGAGTTCCTAACCTGCCTTGCAACAAAATGGCCAAACCTTGATATACAGTGGTCAAACTTCACACCATCACTCAACTAGCACCACCTAAACATCGTTTTCAGTATTTTTCTGCCATGTTCCGAATCACAAATTCATAACTAATGCTGGTAATACCAGAGAGCAAATCGACTTACTGTACTTATTTAAGCGTTTCAGGAATATTCCTGAACAAGTTTAAGCCAAAATTTTTGTTCATAAAAATTAATCAATTTTATAATATTTTATTAGAGAGTATTAGTAAAGAATCCTAAATTTATGGTTAGGATAAGTACAGTAATGGAATTTAAACAAAAAATTGAGGTTTAATTAGTTTTGTACATACTATACGCTATACATTATTCACCCATTCCTAAGTTTTCTACCAGGAGTTTGATCTCAAGTTGTGCTACTTGGAAGAGTTGTTACCTGTGAGCAAAGTTAACGTGTTAATAAAATTTTTTTTACGTAGCTTTATTTAATGCAATTGCTCCAAGTAAACAATTAAAAACTAAATCATTGTACAGTAGCCACATCCTAAATCTTAGTGCAAGATTTACATACTACTTGTAAGTTAAGCCAACTTGTAGGTAACTTCATATATAATATAAACACACATAAATGTATGTATATATGTACACACAAATACATATACACCATATGAGCACATTCACAGTCTGCATGAATATGTACACATGTAAAACAAACACACACACAATTTCAATTCACACAATTGAATTAAAAGAGTCAAGCTAAGGAAACGAAGGTGGCGAAAAAATTAGAAGTTCACTTTTGCAAACAGATTGGTAGATGGTTTGAACAAGTTAAGTGAGAAGGTGGTGAAGGCCAAAACTGTCAGTAGTTTCAAAGCATCACATGACAAAGAATACTTGGAAGGCTGGACACCACAAGTGCAGCGCTCGTCCTGTATCTGTACTTAGATAATGTCACACACACGCATGCACACGCACACAAAATATAAGCAAATTCACTTTCACAAATAGAGTGGTACACGGTTGGAACAAGTTAGGTGAGAAGGTGATGGAGGCCAAAACCATCAGTTGTTTCAAAGAGTTCTATAACAAAAGAATGCTGGGAAGACGGGACACCATGAATGTAGCTCTAATCCTGTAACTACATAGGTTATTACACCTTGGTAATTACAGTACACAAACACACACACACACACACACACCACCACACACACACACACACACACACACACACACACACACACACACAACACACACACACACACACACACACACACACACACACACACACACACACACACACACACACACACACACACACACACACACACACAAAACACACACAAAACACACACAAAACACACACACACAAACACACACACACACACACAAACACACACACAAAACACACACACACACAAAACACACACACACAAAACACACACACAAAACACACACAAAAAAAACTCATCATATACAATGCGTTCCTTGCAGAAAGAAATCACATTAACATGATGTATAAATGAGAGAATCAATGAGAGAGCCGTGAGGAGGATTCAAACTTATGCTCAGAGTACCCCCAAGCAAATGCCTTAGACAACTACACCACGACATGGTAAAAGAATTGCAACCTGGAATTTAGTTGAATCCCAGGTTGTAATTCTTTTACCATGTCATGGTGTTGCCTAAAGCACTTGCTTGGGAGTACCCAGAGCATAGGTTTGACTCTCCTCATGGCTCCTACTGATTATCTCATTAATATATAACATTATTGTAATTTTGTTTGTGTATTGAAGAGAACCATTGCCGATAGAATTCCTAGAATACAAAACCAGAGAGTATGGGGGAATTGAGTGAAACCCTGGTTTGGATTCAGTGGAAGCCAAACAAGATTCAGTTGAATCCCAGGTTGCAATTCTTGTCTGTGTCATGATGTTGTCTGAGGTATTTGTTTGGGAGTACTCAGAGAATAGGTTCAAAGCCTCCTCATGGCTAATACAGTACTGATTTTCTCATGTGTTCCTTAGTGTGGATGTGGCAAATAATGTGATATGATATTCATGTGCCTACAAAACTAAATAAACATAGCCACTGTCTTGATATTGTACTTGACGACATTTTAAAAAGTTTATTCATTTAGTAATATACTGTATTTGTTGATGCACTTTTTATTTAACTTTCTCTGCAGTGATGTACCCTGTACAGTGGCTCCTCCATTTACAAATTTAATCCACTCCCATAGACGGTTTGTAACCCAAAAATTTGCAACTCTAAGCAAATTTTCCTATAAGAAAGTGTAATGTAAATTGAATTAATCCGTTTCACACTCCCAAAAATATTAACTTCAAAATATATTTCATACCTAATAAACACAAATATTTAGTACAGTACTAAATTTGTACTGTACTATATTTAGTACTGTACTATTATACTTTAGTACAAGTTATGTCTTACCCTCTATTGATGACTCTTGTTGGTGTATGGAAGATGGGGAGGAGGAGAGGTGTTAAGTGTTTGGAAGGGGAGTCCCCTTCCATTATAACATTAGGCAGTGATGACTTCTCTGGGGTACTCTCTCTCTCTCTCTCTCCTACGTTTTGCCTGCATACCACTAGGATTTGGTTGTGGCTCACCGCTTGTTTTTCTCACTAAAAACCTTTCCATAGAGACTTGTTTTCCCTACATTGTAACACTTGTCTGTAGTGACGCATCAAGTGTCTAAAAGGTAAAGGCAACGGCCTACTTCAGCTTGCTGTGGGCGAGTCGTTTCAACAAAAGTTTGCATTTCTTCCCATAGTCTACACCACTTAATCTATGAAGGCCACTTTTTCTAAATTTCTCAAACCATCCCCTGCTCACCTTAAACTCTTTCATATCCGCATCATTCCAGGGGTTTTCTTTACGAGATCTTCATGCAATAGACCTGCTTTTTCACAAATGATGGCCTCTGAAATGCTATCACCTGATAACTCCTTGTTGTGTATCCAAATTAATAACAACTTTTCAACATCCTCAAGTGTTTGTGTTCTTTGTTTCGTGATTGTTGATATGCCTTTTGCCACCTTTACCAGTATCTCCCGCTTAATGATTGTGCTTGATTTCTCTGTGAAGAATTAAATTGTTTTAGTGCATTTTTGGTTTCTGAACATAAGAGTTCTTATTATACTGTATATCACGCCGTGGGTTCCTAGAAAGTCAGTGGTAAAGTTCACCCTAAGAAAATAGTTGTGAGGATGCCAATAGAGGAAAAACAAGACATCATTCATAGTGAGGCAATGTGANGAGAGAGAGAGAGAGAGAGAGAGAGAGAGAGGCGTGATCCCAAGCACTGCAGGGAATTTAACATATCACGTGTTTGTTTGTTCTGCATCCTTAATCCTTCCTCACTCGCTCCCCCCCCCCCCTCACTCTCCTTCTTCATCTCACCTCACCCTCCCTTCTTCCTCTTCTCTCCTTCCTCCCTTAATTCCTTCCGTTTACTCTCTTTCCTCTCACTCGATCTTTCCCCCTCCCTCCCTCCCTTCACCTCGCTCTCTCATTCCCCTCACTCCTTCCTTCCTCTCATCTCTCCCTCATTCCTGCCCCCCCCCCCCAAAGATAAGCCACACTGCCAATAGAGATTACCACTCACCATATAGTGAGTCACTCACAATCTCTCAGAGGTATATATATATATATATATATATATATATTATATATATATATATATATATATATATATATATATAAATATATATATATAATATATATATATATATATAATATATTATATAAAATATATATATATATATATATATATATATATAAATATATATATATAAATATATATATATATATATATATATATATATATATATATATATATATATGTCGTACCTAGTAGCCAGAACGCACTTCTCAGCCTACTATGCAAGGCCCGATTTGCCTAATAGGCCAAGTTTTCATGAATTAATTGTTTTTCGACTACCTAACCTACCTAACCTAACCTAACCTAACTTTTTCGGCTACCTAACCTAACCTAAGCAATAAAGATAGGTTAGGTTAGGTTAGGTAGGGTTGGTTAGGTTCGGTCATATATCTACGTTAATTTTAACTCCAATAACAAAAATTGACCTCGTACGCAATGAAATGGGTAGCTTTATCATTTCATAAGAAAAAAATAGAGAAAATATATTAATTCAGGAAAACTTGGCTTATTAGGCACATCGGGCCTTGCATAGTAGGCCAAAAAGTGAGTTCTGGCTACTAGGTACGACATATATATATATATATATATATATGATATGTGTTTCAGGTCCCTTTCCTTCTGAAGTCTGTTTCTTGGTCCAGCTAGGCAGGGCTTGTCTTAATAGTAATTGGAGGCCTGGTCGACGACCGGGCCGCGGGGACGCTAAGCCCCGGAAGCACCTCAAGGTAACCTCAAGGTAAAGTAGTTCGGGTATGAGACGAGTAGCACTTCTTTGTTGATACTTTCCAGACCTTGTGACGTCGCCGGTGTGGTCTGGAACACTCACATCTTCCCCTGAAGAAGATGCATGTGGCCTTCCCATGCCCGAACCTGTGGCACTCGAAGCATCGGACAGGATCGGCGATGGACACCGGATGCCTGGAACTTGCCCACTTTCCAACCTTTACTGGTGGTGGGATTTCCCGCTTTCATTGGAGGATAACTTCGGTGTAGGGGGTCCGATCCTTTCTGTTGTCCGTCCTGTGGCTGATATCGCGTGTGATAACCTTTTTCACTGGAGTTTGTGTGATCTAAAGTGTACTCCAGAAGAACTCTTTGTTTCTTTCTTCTCGAGTTTGTCGAGTAGGTATTCGTCCTTGTCCAGGAATATATATTTCTTTACCAGTACTTTTATTGCTTATCTCCTTCCGTCCAAGTGTTTGGGAACCATTCTTTTCCACTCTTCTGTTCCAAATCCTTATCCTCAAACCCCTTACAAGTGCTATGTAGTTGTAATGGAAGAGGGTTCTCCTCTCTCCCACCTTCCATCACTTCAGGTTCTTTGCTGCTTGTCCTCTCACGTTGTAACTTCTTGAAAACAAAACCAAAGATATGAGGCCCACGCGGCCTCACACGCGCGGGGTCCAGGGTTCGAGACCCATACAACCAAGGTGAATGGAATGTAACTTCTTGATGTTGACGCTGGGGATCTTCTGCACAAGATATTCCAGGTGTTTGTTGCAGGTGTCCCTGTCCAGGTCCTCTGGGAACTTGAACATTACCTCGCGGCAGCTGTTCTTTGTGCTTCATAAGACTTGTGCTTGTTTCTCTGTGTCGGGTGTCATTGTTATGCCGAACTTTCCTGCCTCTTGCAGGGAACTGTTTGAGTCTAGACTCGTCGTTTATCTCTCATTTGCGTTTTTTAAAAGCTCCAGTGTTGGTCTATTGTGGATTAATTATCCAAGGATGTGTGCAGACATAACTGGAGGCGTATGTCCGGTTGGTTATGGTATTATTATTGTTATTTGCGCCATCACAAGGCATATTATAGTGTGGTCACACACTCGCCCATCTAGGGCGAGCTCTGCCCTAGGGGCCAGGAGTATCTTACCCCCGACGGGGGTGAGAGTGAGGTCCCTGATTCCCTCTGTGATACCCTAACCCTCTCCAAGAATTTACCTGGAAGCCACTATCTCTCTCTAGTGTCACAGGGGTCAGCTCACTAGTATTGTGTTTGAAGCTTTGAACTTGAGTGTAAACATTCGGTTTAGCCCAACTGGAGGTGGAGGGAGCTGCGTGTATTCACCTAGTTGTGTTTGCGGGGGTTGAGCTTTGCTCTTTCGGCCCGCCTCTCAACTGTCAATCAACTTTATTTTTCCCCACAACACACACACACCCCAGGAAGCAGCCCGTGACAGCTGACCTATTTAGTGCTAGGTAACAGGGGCATTCAGGGTGAAAGAAACTTTGCCCATTTGTTTCTGCCTGGTGCGGGAATCGAACCCGCGCCACAGAATTACGAGTCCTGCGCGCTATCCACCAGGCTACGAGGCCTACCAGACGTGTGTCAGGCCCGGCCGGCAGCTCCAGACTGGAGACCGTCCAGACGGGTGTGTGGAGATGAGGTCTGGCCAGCTGTACCCTCCTCGTGGTCCCTCTTGCACAATGTTAACCCTCCATGGATGACCTTAACATTTTGCTCATCTTCATGTTACGGATAATAAGCTTATTCATTATTTTGGGCCTCGTAGGGAGGGGGGGGGGGAGCATTTGGTACGTGCAAGTAGCACAAATTTTAATGATACAACTTCTTCTTACAAACAAACAAACAATAAACAATATAGTTATACTTGCATGGTTGTGATCCGTCAGTGGAATTATTTCCAAGTAACTTTGTGTAGGTTCAGTAGTGGTGAGGAACACAGAGGCGGACCGTCCTGCAGTAATGCTCCAGCCATACTGCCTTCCTGGTGTTATCACTCCCTTGCGTACAGTCAGCTGACAACCATCTCAGCCAATGGACGGTGAGTGTTCCCAGACGTCAGTTAGCGTGCCGCCAATCAGGAGGCGAGTGTTCTCTCGCTGGCTGTCACATCATAATATCCCATTTACCCATTGCTGATGTAAATGGGGAAATCTCTTGGCTTTACCCAGACCCCATTAGGTCAGTGACTGACCTTCCTCAGGATGCAGCACCACAACAGTTGCATAAGTCCCAGGCACCTATATATACTGCTGGGTGAACAGAGGCAGCAGGTGTAAGGAAACGTGCCCAACCGTCTATGTGAACACACTGTTCTAAATGCTAACAAACTCTATATGATTATCAAACCTGTAACTACCTTAACTGTACGAAATTTTAGGGTTCAGACATGTGATTCTGTAACTCACAGGACGGGCATAGGGTCCACTACCACTCACAGGATGGGTATGAGGTCCACTACCACTCACAGGACGGGTATGGGGTCCACTACCACTCACAGGACGGGTATGGGGTCCACTACCACTCACAGGACGGGCATGGGGTCCACTACCACTCACAGGACGGGCATGGGGTCCACTACCACTCACAGGACGGGCATGGGGTCCACTACCACTCACAGGACGGGTATGGGGTCCACTACCACTCACAGGACGGGCATGGGGTCCACTACCACTCACAGGATGGGCATGGGGTCCACTACCACTCACAGGACGGGTATGGGGTCCACTACCACTCACAGGACGGGCATGGGGTCCACTACCACTCACAGGACGGGCATGGGGTCCACTACCACTCACAGGACGGGTATGGGGTCCACTACCACTCACAGGACGGGCATGGGGTCCACTACCACTCACAGGACGGTATGGGGTCCACTACCACTCACAGGACGGGTATGGGGTCCACTAAACTAAACTAACAACAACAAAAATTACATAATGTTCGCAGTTTCGTGTTATTCTGCTCTCTTGATGTCATTCTCAACTCCGCGCGAATTTGATCAAATATTTAGATGATACAGAATGATTAATATATAAAAGGACCCGCATAGTCTCTCTGCCCCATGGCTCCTCTTCTCTCAGCGAAGATGCCCCCTGCTCTCAGCAATGGGCAGAGGGCAGAGGGCATCTCTGTCTGCCACTGAAGGTCATAGAGACCCACATAGCCCATGCGCACTTGTCTGAATATATATAGTTTACGAACGTGTGAGTTTATATACTCTATGTATGATTGATTCCCAACATTTGTTTTGATTGTGGGAACTGTTGAAATATTTCGTAAATTCTCAGGAAACCCCTACCTGGGTGACACCTGCCTGTTTCATCAGGGAACCCCTACCTGACTGACACCTGCTGGTTCATCAGGAACTCTTACCTGGGTGACACCTGCCTGGTTCATCAGGGAACTCTTACCTGGGTGACACCTGCCTGGTTCATCAGGGAACCCTTACCTGGTTGACACCTGCCTGGTTCATCAGGGAACCCTTACCTGGTGACACCTGCCTGGTTCATCAGGGAACCCTTACCTGGTTGACACCTGCCTGGTTCATCAGGGAACCCTACTTGTCTGCTATAAATTAAGCAATAAACGAAACAGAATTTGAGTTCAACACAATAACTACATTACAATTTGTAATTTTTATTTTATTTGTATTTATATACAATATACATTGGGTTGAGAGAATACATGGTGTTTTTACATTCTTGTAAAGCCACTAACAAGCATAACGTTTCTGGACGGTCCTTAGAATAGATTATATTCACAAAGTAAAATGTCTTAAGTACTAAATTGGGTGAGTATGTAGCACAAGATGGGAACTATGAGGATGAAATTAGATCCTTTTTGGTTTTACTTTCGAATAAGGCATAGGTTAGGCAATTTTTGAACAAAGTTTTATACATGAAAACAGCACAAGAGAATGTGTGGAGAGTGTGTGTGTACGTTTAGGGTCTTGAACAGAGGGTATAGTTGTCTGAAGACAGAGTTTTGTATCCTTCTGAGAACAGATTTTTGCTGGTGATGATGGGCTTAAGGTAATTTGCAGTGGTTGAGTCCATGCACAGATACCGTATGTAAGATAGGGATAGATTAGCGAGCTGAACGAAGAGCAGAGTAGGGAACATAATATCTAATTTTTGAGAGCATACCAACAGTTTTTAAAGACTTTTTTGGCTATGTGTTGTATGAGAATACTGAAGTTTAGTCTTTTGTCTATGTATAGGCCAAGGTTTCCTCAGTTTACTATTTATGCTGACATTGCGTATCTGAAGGGGAATTTGGTTTGGCCGATTTGCTTCCTTGGCGCGACTTTTGCGCAAGTCCTTGAAACTGTGAATGTCTTTCTGCTTAATAGTGTGACATCTTGTGTTGAAGACGTCTTGACATAATAAGTTCATGACAACTGGACTATTATATATAGTCCAGTATATCTGACTATTATTATAGTCCAGTGTGAATTAATACGTTCGGCAGGGTACTGGTGTGAGACTGCAAGGTTACCAGATATACCTTAATTGTCTGCAAGGGGATTCTCGATCTACTTTATGGGGGGGGGGGTATAGTTTAT
>WNGS01005641.1:6443701-6483010 GCA_020271785.1 Procambarus virginalis
GCTCTTGTTCCTGCTGCCTTCCTGAGGCGGTACACTGTCTTTCACTACGGGCGGGGGCACACCACCGGCGTAAAGGGAAGCGGAGAAACGATACACGGCTTGGTGAATTGGGGGGAGGAAGGGTAGTAAATGAGGAATAATGTTATGGTGGGTGGCAGATGATATGAGGAGGAGGAAGCCCACGTTCCACGCCCACGCCAGCTGTGGTGTCTGCCGGCGCTGCTGATGCTGCCCCTCAACAACACCCAGAACCAGTCCTTGTGCGACAACCAGCCTCCCACTCCAAGCCCTGGACTCAACATCGAACTGGTCACGGGCCCTGGACGAGGCGGCCGCCGCGGCTCCTGTCCCCACTCGCGCTCACAATAAGACTTCTTTCCCGTCCCACCTCGTCTTTATCAACACCACACTAGTTTAGTTTTAACTGCGTTTTTAATCAACTCTGGCGGGTTTCTATGCCTTTTAATTTAATTTTATGAGTTGTTATGTTCTTAAACGCAATTTGTACTTTTCACAATTTTGTCAATAGGCTAACCTCCATTGTCACGTGCTACGTCAAATAAATCATAATATTCTTTCAAAATAATTGAAGGCAAAATTAACGTCGAAGTAGAAGTTAATGTTTATAATAACAATTAGAAAGTATTGTTTTGTTATATTTACATTTGGAAAGGCAAGAACACGTAGTGTCATGGCCTGCCAGCCCCACTCGCACCATCATTCTTGCTCTAGACTTCTAAAACGACTATTCTCACGCCTTCTATAATAATGGCTGGTATAACAACACTGATTTGCGGAAGTGTGGGTTGAGAAGCCTGGTTCACAGGCGTACAGGGAACTGGTCGTCTTCAGTAGCTTCTGGGGCCCTTTTCTTCAACACAAGAACAAAGGTTTCAAACATTCGGATAATCAGAAAACAACGGATTTCAGATTCCCCAGTGAATGCTACATGTCTTGGGGGAGGGGGGGGGGCGACCTCATGAGACTTGCACTTTACTGAAACAGTCTGCCAGTCACCTCACGTCTATGTTAACTTTGTGAAGGTGTATATCTTGAGGTCGATGGTATGAGCTACGCCAGTCACTTTTGGCATTAGAGTTGAACACAGAGACGAGTCAAAACGTCAGTCGCTAATAAAAACAGAACACCAAATGAGAGGTTGCTGGTAAAACTAGAGATAATGAATACAGTGGCCGCTTGGAGAATCATAGAGCCAGAAGAGACATGGTGTTTGGAGCACTACACTTGCAAGTGAAGAATCCCCTCGTTGCTAGTGCCTCCTACAGCGAGTCACCGCACTGACTGGCTTCTTGTGTCATTGGTGGAAGGCGTGGGGGTGTGTGGCGGTGGGGTCGAGCGAGCGGTGTGTGGGCGGTGATGTGGACATGGTGTTGTATTACGGAAGTGTTCTTCCCATGTTTCTCCGGTGCTTCCCTTTCTCACATGATCTGAAAAATTATAAATACAACATTACTCAATACGTTTAAAATGTAAAATATAATACTGTAAATAATTATCAAAGACATTTACTAATCAAACACTGAGGCCAGGCCCTTAAGCTGATCTTCAACTACTACATTAACGATCAAAATCACTGGGTGAAGGGCAGTGTTAGAGGAAGAGGGGGTGGGAGGAGAGGCGTTAACTATGGTTGTTGGGGGGTTGGTAGGGCACTGATGATTTAAAATAGTTATGCCTAGTCTTCCTAGTTGAAGACGAAACTTAATTATCCCGTTAACAAGAAATATCTTAGAAGAGAGAACAAGAAGTGATGGCTAGACCTTTTCAGGCGGAAGGAAGAGAGTGGAGATGACTCAAGACTTCAGCAACTACTCTTGTCCCTCTTTATTGCTTGATGTCTTATTGCGGGAGCCACTTTGATAGGATGTCTTGTAATTTGAAATAAACTCTCACCTGTCCTCTTAGTCAGCTACCCCCCACATGTCTTCCCAGTCAGCTACCCCCACATATCTTCCCAGTCAGACTCCCTCCATACAAGACCCTCCCACTCATGTCCTGCCAGACTCCCTCCATACAAGACCCTCCCACTCATGTCCTACCAGGCCCCTCCATACAAGACCCCTCCCCCATCTGTCCTACTAGTCAGACTCCCTCCCAGCCACGGCCCAGCACCCACTCCTCAATAATTCACACTAGTCGATAAACGTTCCTGATGATTAAACCAACTAGAGCAATTTTCTGGTTTGGTATTAGAGAGAGACTACAGAAGGCGAACAGGGTGGGAGGAGTGTGTGAAGTATTTTGTGGAGGAGAAACTGTCAGTCAAGTAGTGTGTGAGAGAGGAATTCAAGAGTGTGTCAGTAAGGTGGAGTGTCAGTATCTTGGAGTACGTGGGTGAGAAGGTTGTCAGTATATGGTAGAGTGTGTGGGTGAGAGGAGTGTGAGAGTGGGGTTTCAATATAAATTAGAGTAAATGGAGGAGTTATTTGGTGTTATTGGAGTTATTGGTATTGGAGGTGTTGGTGTTATTTCTTAGCCACATTAGAAGAAATCAAGGTACATGCACCAGCAAGAGCTCGCAGTAGTACACTCGCACTGACGAACTAGTGCATGCCTTGTGACCTGAACATAATGTAAATATATGCACATTTGGAGCCGTTGGAGGAGTTCTACTTAAGGAGCCAGCGGATATACACTGAATGCCAGACAAGAGAGCATACAGGGGGAATATGTATACCCTTACTCTGCTGCATGTTATTGTGTAATGGCGGCCATGACAAGTTGTCATTTGCCAGTGCCCTCACGTCTGGCTGCTCACCGTACAGCCACTCTTAGTCAGGAGAAAGTTACCTCATTCCTCTGCCTTCTTCCAAATATACCGTCAACTATGCACTATTTCATTTATCTACATCACTCGCCATGTAATAACTGGAACCATCAAATATAACTGTAAGAAAAGATAAACATGAGCGCGTCAAATAACTTCAACGACCCTCGTCTGGATAGCTTCCTGACCTATCCTACAGGCTTGCGTAGATGGCTTCCTGAACTCCCTCTAGACATATCTTCCGGATAGACAGTTGGCCGCCTGCAGGTCGGGTGTGTTGCTGAAGGCAAATGAAACGCTGGTGGTCGCCTGACCACGACGGTAGCCGTTATTGAACTTCATCGATCAGCTGATAAATCACAACACGCCTGACGCGGGCCCTTTATTTACCGAGCGGGCAAGAGGCTCCCCTCTCTCAAGCACTCAACTCTCACAGTTTATATATATCATAAAAATATATATATATTCCTCCACTTTGTGCAACTAATGGGATAATATAGGCTTAAAATTCACATACTTTACCCGTAATTAATGAAACGAAACTACGACTTTTTTTTTATTCCACGGGATACATGTGTCCCCACTCAAAGACTAATTCAAGAGGTTAAAGTGGCTCCTCGTGTCAATCTTTAGAAAGTCTGCCTGGCGGAGTGTCTGGGGGTTGATCACTAGCGTGTGCTAACACCGCTGGTGTATAACAACACCGCTGGTGTATAACAACACCGCTGGTGTATAACAACACCGCTGGTGTATAACAACACCGCTGGTGTATAACAACACCGCTGGTGTATAATGGAGTGGGGTGGTAGCGAACCACTCCTTATCATTTGTCTCGATGTAGCTGATAAAGGGCGCTTCTGCCACATAACTTACACTCCTCATGCAAAAGTCAAAGTGTCAAAGCCTAGGATCAGTACAAATAACTGAATACTGAGTAACTACGAGGCATTCACCAGCGATTTCAAAGAAAACGATTTGTTAAAATAAATAAAAAAAAAGTATCGTAATCGAGCAAATGGGTTTTAAGAACACAAGTGACATTTCCATTAACAAAGCAAATTAGCTCATATGCAAATGTAAGTTTAAATTATAACTTATCAGCACCCTCTCTTAAAATACTGCCAACTATATATTTTAACCTTCAAGGTCACTAAGAAATGGTCAACTAGCACGTAATTTAGATAAACAGATTAATTGTTTTGGAGTTTAATTCTCATTATATGGCAATAGGCCTTAATTATTACAAACGAGTCTGTATAGGCTAATGTTTTCATGCAAAAGCGTTTCTGCCCGAAACGCTTTGCATAATAGTGGCTTTAGACATTGTATGTACTAGCTCTATCTATAAATTCATCAATGTTTGTATCACACCTTGTATGTATGTACTTTACCTGAATAAACATTTGAATTTGAATTTAAGACTACTGTATGCATTTACAAAATATATAACAAAATCATATATTTACATAGGGCTAATAAATCTGGATAAGCCTACTTCTCATATGACGCCGGAGAGAAGAATATCCATAAACAGTGATGCTAGTGACACAAAGTAACCAAATATTATCATTAACCTCATTTACACCCTGCCCCAGAGAAAAGTCTAAATACCCTGACAGACAACAAACAACCTGACAAAAGCAAAATTGTGGTCGAAGGCGCCTGACAGCTGGGTGGACAGCGCTTCGGATTCGTAGTCCTGAGGTTCCGGGTTCGATCCCCGGTAGAGGCGGAGACAAATGGGCAAAATGTTTCTTTCATCCTGATGCCCCTGTTACCTAGCAGTAAATAGGTACCTGGGAGTTAGACACCTGCTGCGGGCTGCTTCCTAGGTGGAGGGGGTAACAAAAAGGAGGCCTGGTCGAGGACCGGACCGGGAGGGCGTTAAGCCCCGAAATTATCTGAAGATAACCTCAAGATAACGTTGCAATTGGCGCCCAAATCATTGCTTTATTGATCCTAATCCCCTCCCCACCCCGGGGGGGAGGGGGACAACTTCATTAATTCACACGAAATTTGTGTCACGGGGTTGAGGACCGGACCGCTTGGCTGGTGGACGGCCGCCACACTTGTCTCATCCACAGATGAGGTCGCTGCTATCTTCTTGTGTAGTATAGACAAGGGCTTTACCGCCCACCATAACGGAGTGATTGGTGGTTTGGGTTTACAGCGGCTAGAGGCTTATTTTGCACCATTTTTTAATGACAAAAGCTATATTGTATTTAAATGGGGACAGCTAATATTGTAGAGATTACATCCTCTGACATTTTATAAATTCCAAGCCAACCCGGGATAAAGAATTTATCAGGAGCCCACACAACGAAATCATTGTCGAAGCAAAAAAAAATTAATTAATTTATATAAACCTTTAGGTCAGATTCACAAATTTCGGCCAGGCGTCTGGAAGAGTCGAACCAAGAGGAACAGGGTTCAGTTGTCCACCAGAACAGCACTGTCTATTCCTAGAACTGGACGCTTAATCTGTCTCGAAAACTTTGACCAAAAGAGCAGGTTCTCAAGCCACACTCGCCTGTCCTTGGGGGAGGGTCGTCTAAACACGCAATCTCCCTCCTCTACCACACTACCACCGTAAGGTAGTGTGTCCAAGGAAAGGGAGACTCCTGGGTAAGGACATGCCGGGTTGAGAGATGCAGATGAATGAATCCTCAAGTTAACAGATCAAAAACATATTAATAGCATTTAGTTACATTAGGCGTAGAAAAATGAACAGCAACAATAAGAACGGTAGTAGAATTAGAATCAGAATCACGAAATGATAGCCTTATCATTTACAGTGCTCAAGGAATCTCATTGTAATTTTCTTCTAGTCCAAAGTTTACAAAATGCTTCTCACCTTAATTTAAAATACCAGCAGTACCTTTGAAGACTAGCAACAATTTACTTTTAAACAAAATTCTCCATCATATCTCAGCAACGGTCTTTCAACGGTAAACTCGACCCATTTACATATCTAATAATAAATCTAAAATATTCTCGATCTACAGTAGATGACGGCACAATACTGAAATGTTTCAATATCTGCAATAAGTTAACCCCAACAGCTTTACTACAAGTTATCGTCATACAGGTCAAACACTCTTCCATCCCAAAATGGATGAGTGTCAACAAAAAACATAGAATGGCTTCGTCTAAAATCTAGATGCAGACCCCAACACAGCCTGGCCTCTTGCAGACCCCCCCCAACACGGCTTGGCTTCTTGCAGACCCCATCACTCTTGCAGACCCTGAACGCGGCCTGGTCTCATACAGACCCCAGCACAGCCTGGCCTAATACAGACCTCAGGTTGACGGCATACTATTGAATGTCTTCTAAACTTAGACAAGCTTGTCTCTCGAGGAACCTAACATTTACCCAACTTACCTAGTTTGAACAACCAACAATGTGATCAAAGACAAGCGTCTTTCACTATGAACATAAACTCTACCGAGGACCGTAACCTGGCAGGAAATGAGCAAGCCGCAAGCTAAACAGACATGTCAAGAGCCAGCCAAACCGCCACCAACCGGCCAAGCGCCACTGCCACGAATCTAGCACAAACCATGGGTCCATGAACCCTGCTACCAGCCTGGCAAACAGGAGGATCCATGCTCCCTGCTGCAAGGTAGCTTTCTACATTTTGTTACTGACATGAACTAGACTTTACCCAGCATTCCGGAAATTATTCCTTCTGTGGCTTTCACCGTCTCCCGGTAGATCTAAATGCTGTACACGTCGTCTAGGATAGTTAGGTAATTAAGAATGACCAGCACACACACACGCCTCAGTAGGATCATGACTACATGTGACCCATCATATTATACGTATAGATTACTCTAGCTCCCTCCTTACTTTAAATCTTCCATTCATACAGAGCTAACAGCACTACAATTAGCTCAATGTACACTTAAAAACAGAAGGGGTGTTATATTTTCTACGCTTCACGTCTCTTCAAGCACTTGTGTAAGCTGGAAAGCAAGAACCTCATAACAGCAGTCATTATCTGCTCGCAGCGTAAAATAAAGGCTTCCGAATATCATATATATGGATGCCATCTCATACAAATATAACTCAAGCGAAACAAACCTAACAGCTAAATTAATAGTAACAAAGATGAAGTTTAATTTGGTCTAGGTACTCGCATGTTTCTTGTTAAAACTATACTGATTCCAAACATTCAGAAATGACTGAAAAGAAATCACGGGAATAAAAACGTTTATTTATATCTGACAGGCACTATATATTAATATATAAAAATATATTAATATATAAAAATATAAAAATATATAATATATAAAATATATTAATATATAAAAATATATTAATATATATAAACATATTAATATATAAACACTATATATTAATATATAAACACTATGTATTAATATATATAAACACTATTAATATAAAACATATTAACATATAAACATATATTAACATATAAACATATATTAATACGCACATATACATAAACCGTTCACGAGACAGTAATTGCTTGGCTGAGGATGGCACAAGCTTACCCAAGGCTGGACGCTACAAGCACCACTCTCCCAGTCCTGAGCACTGTGCGTGTATGTAAACTCTGAAAGCATGAACGGGCTCATACTCTCCAACACTACATCATTAAATGTCCGGAAATTAGACCTTTTAGACCTGCCGGTATGAGATACCTACAACTTTACAATTACTTTGTCCCTTCTGGTTTCCTTGAGGATATCGTCATATCCATCTAATATTTGTTATGTTGTCCCTGGAAGACTGCCTATCCTGCGAGATTTTAGCATCAAAGAGCCGCAAAAATGTAGATGTACAAAAAAGGTTGACTTAACTGTACAGTAGCTTTTCCCTCTTCATAGGCCAGGAACCGGGGAAATGTTAATATCTGCCAGTCATAAAGGGAAGGTGGAAACACTTGAGCAAAGCTAATCTGACACCCAGCTGACGGTTTCTCATACTGAATCACGTGCTTCTAAAGTTCGCCTCAGACTCGACAACACCTTATACCATAAGCCCATTAAAGCATAACCTTAGCACGTCCATATCTACCAACAACAATACCAGAATACAACAGTCACTATATCAACCGTATTGTTGCCGGAAAGTACTTAAATGGCCAATATTGGCTTGACCAAGAAACGTACAAACTGTACTGCTTACGTGCCACAGTGTGTATGAACCTAAGCAGGCGAGGAGTCACAATAACCTGGCTGAAGTAGGTTGACCAGACCACACACTAGAAGGTGAAGGGACGACGACTTAAGTCGATCATTCAACTTGAGAATGGTCCAGGACGGACCGAAACGTCGTCGTCCCTTCACCTTCTAGTGTATGGTCTGGTCAACAAAATATGAACCTAACACAACGTTCGTAACCAGTAAAATAAATAATAAATAAAAACGATGCCCTTCGGTCGAGTTTTGTCAGTAATACTTGCAATTGTTATGCAACAGCTTTCTCTAAATATATAAATTTGTTTATGTTTGTATCTCTTGCGTATATATCTAGACGTATTAATGTATAATTATAATGGGTTCATATTACTATTAGCGCTGGCATTCTTCCTACATGTCTGGTCTCACCCCATACTCATCCCGCATTTTGGAAGCAGCTAGTCCTGCACACTTCTGCTAGATGTACTAAAGTCTTTGTAAGCAAAATATAATCTTCAATCAAACTCACTCTGAAAATGGTATTTCTCTACAGTCGCCTTATCAGTGTGCTTTACATTTGATGTTATCCCACAAGTCGCATATAGAACTCTCCCGTATTTACGTGATCACCACTACAACACCTGTAATGTTTTGCACTCGTATTTATCAATACATGTGTAATTTATTTGTGGGAGAGCAAAAGAGCCTCCTGTGTAGCATTACAGGCCAGGCAAACAATTACCTAAGGCAGTGTGAATAGGCATTACAGACACCACAAACATATCAGATTAGATAAGAACAAGCACTCAAACTTCACAACACAATCCACATTTCGATAACATCATCGACTCGTTCACTATATTCTCTAACATGAAAATCACACAATTAGAGCTCATGTACCGAGTACTCTTATCCTATATCGTTTTTTCCATAAATCATCATTTAGAGTTTCTCACATCAAAAACACACGACAATTCACTATTGTGGCTCAAGAGCCCAGAGGCCACACACGGTTCGTGAAGGGCAGCTTATATTGAATTTGTAGAGGACGAGTTTCTACAGCGTTTGTGGGATACAAGTTCTTAGTATGATACCTGGTTGATACCTGCTTGATGGGGTTCTGGGAGTTCTAATACTCCCCAAGCCCGGCCCGAGGCCAGGCTCGACTTGTGAGAGCTTAGCATTTCCTAGCGTTCGTGGCACCATAACAAAAGATTACAGTGTACTGGCCCATACAAGGCTACACACTACACTTTGATCTTAGCCAAAAGGCCGAGAAGCGATCATACGAGGCTGATTGATAAATATTAAGCCACCCAATAGGTGGCACGGGCATGAATAGCCCGTAATCATACGAGGCATGGGGCATAATCATTATATATCCATCGCTACTAAGCTGACTGTTCCACTCTTGCCAACCCACTGGTCACCTACAACGGTGTATGTTTTCTCTAAACATAAATCTGTCCAATTGTTGTTACAGTACTTATATTCTACAAATTTACTTCTTGGATAAATCAGATTAATATGTTCAGGAACAAAATGGGCGTGTCAATCACTCTGGCGTAAAGTACACATCTAATAATAGAAGGACGAGGAGAATGTTAGTAGCTCAATGGTAAACATTTACCAGTAGGCCGTTTACGAATAGGCTAATAAGTGCACGGGGAAACTCTAGGATACCGGAAAACTAAAATCTGACACCAATCTGATACACAAGGCATGGGAGACCTTATTATATATACATAGAATCCCAAATATAAATACCGCCTGTATGTAGAACAGTTTACATAAAATAATATCAATTCTCATATACATGTCCAACCCGCTAACTGCAATTGTTATAAATAAAACAAGGTAGCGTGCGTGAAAAAAATTAATTTTACCTCTAGGAAACCATTTCTTGAATTAATTCCATTGATTCCACTATGCCGGAAGCACCTCAAGGTATGCCTGTAATACTTTAGCTTCAAAGCGTTACCCGGAGTAGTTCCCTTGTAATATACTTAATAACTGCCGTTTGCATGTAATGCTTCCAACTGCACCCAATTGTTACGTTACCGTATAAACCTAAGGGCCTGACAGCTGAGTGGACAGCGCTTCGGATTCGTAGTCCTGAGGTTCCGGGTTCGATCCCCAGTGGAGGCGGAAACAAATAGGCAGAGTTTCAATCACCCTGATGCCCCTGTTACCTAGCACTACTATAGGTACCCGGGAGTTAGACAGATGCTACGGGCTGCTTCCTGGGGGTGTGTAACAAAAAAAAAGAGGCCTGGTCCAGGACCGGGCCGCGAGGAAGCTAAGTCCCGAAATCATCTCAAATAACCTAGAGAGCGAGGCGGGTAGAATTCACCAGCCACACCCACAAATCATCATCTTATGGAGCTAAAGGTCATTCAGACAAGGCACCGTCGTAAGGGCTGCTAGGAATCACGGTACGCTAACTGCGCACCCGTCTACCATCATGGGGTTATGGCATCTGGTGAGTCAGACCTACAGGTGTTTCTTACCCACCACACTCAACCCGCATCCATCACCACTACGATAAGTTTACTAATATGAGGAAACCTAACCTTTGAAATCTGGCCGATTCATAAACACGCAATTTGCATATATGATAAATGGTAAAATACATATTTCCACAACTACCTAAACTCCCCACAACCGGTGTTTCAAAGGCCTCGAGATGACCCGTAACTCAATTTACGCTCATTCGACTATTTATAATTGCTTAAACCCAATTATGATTATATTACCTCTACTGATGAGGCCACACGCCAAGATCAAGGTAACAATATAGGCTTTTTAATGCCGCTTGCTGGTCCGGCGACCGGCAGTGATCCCAGCAATATACTGTACTCATTCATTTATGGACAAGTTTGGCGAACCGCTAACAGCTCTGTTTCAACGTAGCATATTCAGGCATCATATCCACTAAAGCAAATGGATTGATGTTAATAGGCCTATATTTTTACAATATTTGTAAATTTTCATAACACCTACTGTAATTCAAATTTAAATAAATAAATAAAACAAATTCACTATAGTGTCGTGTTGCCTACACTCGTACCGAAAATAAATTGTCAAATACAGTTATCGCGTTGTCAAATATTGGAGCCAAACTTTAGACCTGTTATCAGAGGTGTAATCATTCATTTCAACAAACCGTCCAAACAATGTTCATTAGTGGAAGGAAAAAGGCTAAATTTCTACCTCGGCGAGTTACCCTCACTACTATATTTATATAAAGTTAAAATGAAAATATAAACATAATTAGGCTACGATTTGAAAAAAATATAAACGCTTATTTAAGCAACATTTTGCAAGTATCCATTTGGCTCACACGAACAGTATCAGTTTTTCAGCAATTAATGACATCGTAAATCCCACATACAAGTCGATGAACAACAAATTGCAAATTAGTGACAAAAGTTAAAAGATGCGAACTACAAAGTTCACTTTTTTATATTGCCTTGTGTTTTCATTGAAAAGGCTAAACAACTGGATACCTGAAATCTGAAACTACTGTCTGGAGAAGGTTGGGCTGTTGGCTTGGTCAGACCTATTTCCAAGTTCTAGCTTGCTATCCGGAAGCGGACATTCCTTATTCACCCGAGTGGGAGTCATCGCACAATCAGCAGGCGGTGCTTGCTTATCTCAGCGTTCTGACGACAATAGTAGTTGGTACCTAGGCGTTCCGGGTGCCTTGCCACAGAGCATCCGCCTCTCACCGCATCATCTGACCACGTAACTAAACAATTACCAGTTTCTTTACCAATTTTCGGGAGTTACAGCCCCGCTCCTGTGCCAGGTAAGTCCACTACGGGCTCACCATAGCCCGTGCTACTTTGGAACTTTTTTTATAAATAGCTGAATTGTAAAACACCACCACCACCAACTTCCCTACTACACGTATCAATGTATCTTGCGGGATACGAAATCTCACAGACCTAGCTGGTGCCAGAGGCAGAGAACAAAAGGCTGTAAGTTACAGTGAAATCCAAAATACCTCTCGGTTAAATAACAACGTACTGGATTGAACGATATGGAAGAAAATGCAGAATAGAACCAGTGAAGAGCAGGGGTGCCATAGGCACAATCAGAGAAAACTGTATAAACATCAGAGGTCCACGGTTGTTCAACACCCTCCCAGCAAGCATAAGAAATATTGCCGGAACAACCGTGGACATCTTCAAGAGGAAACTAGATTTATTCCTCCAAGGAGTGCTGGACCAACCAGGCTGTGGTGGGTACGTGGGCCTGCGGGCCGCTCCAAGCAACAGCCTAGTGGACCAAACTCTCACAAGTCAGGCCTGGTCTCGGGCCGGGCTTGAGGAGTAGAAATCCCAGAACCCCATCAACCAGGTATCAACCAGGTAACCTTTCCTCCTACACAAAACTAGAACAAACACTTCATTTAGTATTGGGGGCCTTGTGCAAGGATGATGGAACGTTCACAGATGACAACAAAGGAATTGGTGAAATGCTGAGGCTACATACAGTATGATTCTGTTTTCAGTGAACCCCTGAACGCATTATAAAGCAGTGATCCAAACTATTCTTTGCGAGTGTCATACCATACCTATACCATGTCATATCATACATACCCCTCTCTCTCGCTCTTAAATTCCCCCTCTCTACCTAATCCTATAGTCATTCTGGCCTAACGCTTTCTCCTCATAATTACCTTATCCCCCCACCCCCACCTCTCTCCCTTCGGCTTCTCCCCCCACCTTCTCGCTTCGGCCCTTTTCCTTTCCTCTCACGTCGTCTCCCCCTCCTTCTCTATTATTTTCTCTTGCCTTATCCATGTCACTTGTCCATCTCCCCCTCTCTAACAAAACCATAAGGATTGCTGATGATAGTGGGTTTATGGGCTATTCATGCCCGTGCCACCTCTTGGGTGGCTTAATCTTTATCAATCTTGATGATAGTGTTTTGTTAACACCTTCCGGGCACACAATGTGTACCCTGGTTAGGCTGCCATCGGTCAAGCCTTCAACAGGACTCACTCTGGCAGGTAAATCTCGCACGCTGCCACACTCATCTGCATGCAACTGTGGCGTGACTCAAGGTGACAGTATCACAAAACAATGATGCAACACAAACATCTGCAGTCGCAAGGTTCAAATCCACGTCAACATTAAACAAAATGTGTTTCCATGAGAGGATTCACTACTGCATCTTGCTTAATGCTGTATAGCTTATGGTTGTTTGCCAATTACAGAAACGCAACTTCTGAAAGGCGACGATTTTTAAAACTTACGCCTTGTAAATTTAAAAGATACTGAGTTTGCCTTTATAGTGTGAATAAAAACTTGTCAATATATTTACTAGGTTTGGAATAGACTAGGCCTATAGATACAAAGAACAAAAATAATTATTGATTCAGATCAACCAAAACATTAATACGAAATAACTAGCCTATCAAAGGTCATTGATACAGTTCAAGAAGGCGTATTAAAGTTCTTTAATATAGCTGTATTTTGGCCGTATACTTGGGGGGAATACTGGTAAACCAAATATGCGGGTCAACGCAATCTATGAGCTATATCAGTAAGTCCTAAGGCAAACTATTGTATAGTTTGCCTGGTACTGGTATTGTATTAGTTCTAGACTTTTGTTTGATGCCTGTCTAATTTCAACTAATTTTATGCAACTGCCACTGAGAAGACAGAAAATAACACCTGTCTATAATAAACTGACCTTCCATCAGTTTGCAAAGCATGTGCTATAAATAATGCAATGGTTTAATTTTGAAACAAAAATACAAATTTTTCTTTTACCCTGCCATTTCCAGAAGTAAACATTGGGTAGGTAGTGGAAGTGTTGGTTTAACCATGAGGCGGAACACAATTCAAGGACATAATTTCGCTGGGTGAACAGCTTCTGGACGAACCACTTATTTTGATGAAAGGGAGGAGTAGAACAACATAAGTTCACTTACATCGCATCAGGCTTGGATATCCATGTGCATGGGAAATAGGCTTACAGGTTTCAGAAGATGGGAGGAATGTCAGCACTCTGGAGAAATGCCCGACAAACCACTGGAACATTATCTAACACATTGCACAATTACAAACTCATTACGATTTAAACTTAGATTCAACAGAGCAGTTGTTAAACACACGGGGCAAAAATATTACTGAAGCGACCATTACGAGTCATAAATACTCATACTCTGCCAAAGTAAAACAGAAACAAGCAACAATTAGTGGGCCAGCCAGAGGCTTAGGGCCCGCGCCGGAATTTTCATGAAGGAAACAAAAAAGCTTCAAGACCTCAAGGTCGTCTGTGAATGGAACACTGTAATAGTTGTGTCCACTATCATTTCCTTCAGCACTCGTGCCGGCATCTCCCGTCCTTCATCCATGATGCACAAAAAATAAAGAAAATACTCCAGCCTCACTAAACCGTGCGAGACGCACAGTCACTAACTTAAACTCACATATCTGGAAAAGCGTGCCAAGGTCGCAACGATGAACGAGTGTGTTTGGGGCAGAGTAAAAGGACCGTGAACTAAGGATCAAATTCACCACGCCAGAAAAAATCATTAACAAACGTGACCTAGATAAGGCTTATACATTACGAACTTTAAACTTAAACAGAGTAGCGTGGTAGTCACACCCACTAGATTCTTGGTTAGTCTAGAGCGACAGAAATTATACCTTTTGTGGACATAAGTTTTTCTTGTGTGCTGTAAACGTCTGAAATAATATGCAAGCGAGCAGACAGATTAAGACATTTTTCCTCACCAAAAGTAATTAGCACTTGCATCGTCTCAAAAAATGTATTACTTTTGCAGCACCTCCAAATCCAAAATTCATTACATGAAAATTACGGAAAATATATGCAATGGAATCACGCACTGAAATAGAAGTCTGTAACAGTCAACTGTTGGAGTAGTTAAAGATATTTTAGAGGGTCTCGGTTGTGCAGTTGGGTTCGTTTTCGACTCGCAGTCGAGAATTCCGGGTTCGAATCCAGACCGGCCCAAATCTAGGACGGGTTGGAAATGGTTGGGCGCGTTTCCTATCACGTCATGCAGTAAACCTAGCAGTAAATGGGTACCCAGGAGTTAGTCAGCTTGTTGTGGGATCACATCCTGGAGGGGTCTGCAATTCAACCCTGGGAAGGAAACCCTCGCCTAACATATACCTTATGTATAAACTGGCTGCCTGTCCCCCGACACAATGTATTATTATTATCATCATCATCCGACACCCTGATGCTTTCTTTTGACAACTTGGTTGATACCTGGTTGATGGGGTTCTGGGAGTTTTTCCTACTCCCCAAGCCCGGCTCGAGGCCAGGCTTGACTTGTGAGAGTTTGGTCAAAAGACACACAATTACTTGCCTTTGGAATATCTATCTGACCAATCATCACACAAGATCCAAAACAACGCCTCGTCTCATTCCCTGCACACAATATGTCAGTCATCATGTCAGCATAGCAGAGATGGGGGGGGGGGACAAAGTTCATTGTCAACTAATCCCTGACAACCTTGTGATTGCATATTACAGTACAGTATACAGAAATATTGGTGCTTGACAATGATAATGGAGAAACACACTGATTCAATGCACTCGTTTTGGGCAGATATGGGATAGCTTAGGCCCATATCTTTGGCAAATTGTATTCGACTGTGAATAATAATTGGTCCTATGTTCCAGTATTGTGAACTTCATATTGAACACACAATCATACATTCTTGACAAACTTGTGTTCGCCTCTCAGTACCAGCATGACTTAAGAGCCTCGCCGAAAGGCATACTGGTGATGCTGCTAGTGGTGGTGGTGATATGCTAGTGGTGGTGCTGGTGCTGCTAATGTGGTGGTGGTGATATGCTAGTGGTGGTGGTGATGCTACTAATGTGGTGGTGGTGATGCTGCTAATGTGGTGGTGGTGATATGCTAGTGGTGGTGGTGATGCTACTAATGTGGTGGTGGTGATGCTACTAATGTGGTGGTGGTGATGCTACTAATGTGGTGGTGGTGATGCTGCTAATGTGGTGCTGCTGATGCTGCTAATGTGGTGGTGGTGATATGCTAGTGGTGGTGGTGATGCTACTAATGTGGTGGTGGTAATACTGCTAATGTGGTGGTGGTGATACTGCTAATGTGGTGGTGGTGGTAATACTGCTAATGTGGTGGTGGTAATACTGCTAATGTGGTGGTGGTAATACTACTAATGTGGTGGTGGTAATACTGCTAATGTGGTGGTGGTAATACTGCTAATGTGGTGGTGGTAATACTACTAATGTGGTGGTGGTAATACTGCTAATGGTGGTGGTAATACTGCTAATGTGGTGGTGGTAATACTACTAATGTGGTGGTGGTAATACTGCTAATGTGGTGGTGGTAATACTGCTAATGTGGTGGTGGTAATACTACTAATGTGGTGGTGGTGATACTGCTAATGTGGTGGTGGTGGTATACTACTAATGTGGTGGTGGTAATACTACTAATGTGTGGTGGTGATACTGCTAATGTGGAGGTGGTAATACTGCTAATGTGGTGGTGGTAATACTACTATGTGGTGGTGGTGATACTGCTAATGTGGTGGTGGTAATACTACTAATGTGGTGGTGGTGATACTGCTAATGTGGTGGTGGTAATACTGCTAATGTGTGGTGGTAATACTACTAATGTGGTGGTGGTGATACTGCTAATGTGGTGGTGGTAATACTACTAATGTGGTGGTGGTGATACTGCTAATGTGGTGGTGGTGGTAATACTGCTAATGTGGTGGTGTGATACTGCTAATGTGGTGGTGGTGATGCTGCTAATGTGGTGGTGGTAATACTACTAATGTGGTGGTGGTGATACTGCTAATGTGGTGGTGGTGATGCTGCTAATGTGGGTGGTGGTAATACTACTAATGTGGTGGTGGTGATACTGCTAATGTGGAGGTGGTAATACTGCTAATGTGGTGGTGGTAATACTGCTAATGTGGTGGTGGTAATACTGCTAATGTGGAGGTGGTAATACTGCTAATGTGGAGGTGGTAATACTGCTAATGTGGTGGTGGTAATACTGCTAATGTGGTGGTGGTAATACTGCTAATGTGGTGGTGGTAATACTGCTAATGTGGTGGTGGTAATACTGCTAATGTGGTGGTGGTAATACTGCTAATGTGGTGGTGGTGGTAATACTGCTAATGTGGTGGTGGTGATGCTGCTAATGTGGTGGTGGTAATACTGCTAATGTGGTGGTGGTAATACTGCTAATGTGGTGGTGGTAATACTGCTAATGTGGTGGTGGTAATACTGTTAATGTGGTGGTGGTAATACTGCTAATGTGGTGGTGGTGGTAATACTGCTAATGTGGTGGTGGTAATACTGTTAATGTGGTGGTGGTAATACTGCTAATGTGGTGGTGGTAATACTGCTAATGTGAGGTGGTAATACTGCTAATGTGGTGTGGTAATACTGTTAATGTGGTGGTGGTAATACTGCTAATGTGGTGGTGGTAATACTGCTAATGTGGTGGTGGTAATACTGTTAATGTGGTGGTGGTAATACTGCTAATGTGGTGGTGGTAATACTGCTAATGTGGAGGTGGTAATACTGTTAATGTGGTGGGTGGTGGTAATACTGTTAATGTGTGGTGGTGGTAATACTGCTAATGTGGTGGTGGTAATACTACTAATGTGGTGGTGGTGATACTGCTAATGTGGTGGGGTAATACTGCTAATGTGGTGGTGGTAATACTGTTAATGTGGTGGTGGTAATACTGCTAATGTGGTGGTGGTGGTAATACTGCTAATGTGGTGGTGGTAATACTGTTAATGTGGTGGTGGTAATACTGCTAATGTGGTGGTGGTAATACTGCTAATGTGGTGGTGGTATACTGCTAATGTGGTGGTGGTAATACTGCTAATGTGGTGGTGGTGGTAATACTGCTAATGTGGTGGTGGTAATACTGTTAATGTGGTGGTGGTAATACTGCTAATGTGGTGGTGGTGGTAATACTGCTAATGTGGTGGTGGTAATACTGCTAATGTGGTGGTGGTAATACTGTTAATGTGGTGGTGGTAATACTGTTAATGTGGTGGTGGTAATACTGCTAATGTGGTGGTGGTAATACTGTTAATGTGGTGGTGGTAATACTGCTAATGTGGTGGTGGTAACTGCTAATGTGGTGGTGGTAATACTGCTAATGTGGTGGTAATACTGTTAATGTGTGGTGGTAATACTGTTATGTGGTGGTGGTAATACTGTTAATGTGGTGGTGGTAATACTGCTAATGTGGTGGTGGTAATACTGCTAATGTGGTGGTGTGTAATACTGCTAATGTGGTGGTGGTGGTAATACTGTTAATGTGGTGGTGGTAATACTGCTAATGTGGTGGGGGTAATACTGTAATGTGGTGTGGTAATACTGTTAATGTGGTGGTGGTAATACTGTTAATGTGGTGGTGGTAATACTGCTAATGTGGTGGTGGTAATACTGTTAATGTGTGGTGGTAATACTGTTAATGTGGAGGTGGTGATGCTGCTAATGTGGTGGTGGTAATACTGTTAATGTGGTGGTGGTAATACTGCTAATGTGGTGGTGGTAATACTGCTATGTGGTGGTGGTAATACTGTTATGTGTGGTGGTAATACTGTAATGTGGTGGTGATGGTGCTGCTAATGTGGTGGTGGTAATACTGCTAATGTNTTGCTGAAAGATCTAAATGATTTAGGTATTTTTCTCTGCATTTTAAACCACAAATCCCATTCTTAAAACTAAATTCTTATTCATATGAAGATGGTGATCAAACCATCAGTTTGCTGCTCTTTATACATTCCGTTTTTGAAGAACCTCAGAAGTATACAAAGCCTTTTCTTTCTGGCCTTCAAAATACAGTTCACTATTGTAACTATTCTACAGTGTTGTAATGATCCTTTGGATGTCACAATGCTGATAATTACTATATAATTTCCTTCATTTGCTAACAGCTTGAGTGTAAATATAGTTATACCCTTACATAATTACAAAATAAATGGATTGCAATATTACCTGCACAATATTGAGCATGATCCAATCAGCAAGAGACCATGAAAGTGTGTGAAACAGAAAGAAGACAAGGTAGTCAGCCCGCAACACAATAGTGGCAGCCCACGACACAATCAGCCCCAGTACCATACACTCACTCAATGGCTCCAACAGTATTGTGTGAGGTACCATTGCTATGCGTAATTTACACCATCTGAAAATAAATTAATACTGTGTATACTGTGTTATACTGTAGTTTACTGTAAAAAAGAAAATCATCAATATGGCATTTGAAATATGAATAAAATTTGGACAAAAAATGTATAATGCCAGATGTTTAGGGTTTATGAAAACTCCATTCTAGAAGGATTGTAGAACAGACAGCTGTGCACACTATATGTAAAAATGGTGAGAATCGGTCAGAATCTGGATTTTTTTATGCTGTTTTAAGTTGAAATTCTAGTTTTAGAGATAATTAAAGTTGAAGTTATCAACAATGAATAACGTTCTGTATTCTGTTCCCCACAGGACCGTACAACATGTTCCAAGCTCTTAAACTTTATTAGTGACCTACATAAACAAAATTCAGGAGCGTAACAGAACATTTTTGTTTTATTGACATCATAACACAAAATGAACTTTGCTGGTTGTGGACTTAGTCCCTTTCTTCCCTCAGGGTCTAACCTCTGCCCCTCACCCCTTCTCTTCAAGTTAACTTATGATACAATACTTATTAGCACAACACTTAAACCAGCATTCACATTAAATTCTACATACTTTGATCTAAGCTAAGACTTGTACTATATTAAAACCAATACAACTAAACAATTTCAGATCACCATGCAGGACAAGGGCTATCAAGCACACAAATCAAAGAAATATAAATGCTCTTCTGATTTCATTAATCCCCATTGTCATTTTATTATTTATTTAATGCAAAAGTACAGTACTGGGTACCATACCCCAATAAACCATCGATTATTAAACCATCCTCGGAATCTGACGTGCAATACATATTAAGAGAAAGATCAGCAGTATTCTTCAGTAAATAACCCACTTTATCTTAACAGGTTTATGAAAGTGTGATATTTGCAGTTTAATGTTACTAAACTGCACATCTAAACAAGATCCCAAACTATGGGATTGCAAAACCAACACTTTGATGAATTCTTTTATACATTCTTGCTCCCTCATTTCTTTTTGTTCTAAAAGTCTGTGATTCCATACATATAACAAACCTTGTTAGTCTGGACAGGAAGATCTTAACTCGACAGATTCCTGCATTTTGCCAGGCAGGCTGCGAGGCAATGCGAATTCCCCAGCCGCGATCCTGGATGTACTTAGCGAAGAAGTAATCTTCTGCTAAGTATATGCCAAAAGCACTGATTCCTAATAGGAAAAAAAGGATACAGTACTTCATAAAAGTGCCATTTATTTTTACAAAGTAGATAAATGATTAAACATGTACAGTATAATACATATATTAGATGAATGATTCAATCAACAGAAGTTACTGTGTATAAAATAATGATAATTACAAATTAGACATGCAACTAAGGAACAAACTTAAGCAAATGACTAATCTAGTGAATACACAAAGGTATTTATAAAATGTATAAGAATTATACAAGTACTGTATAGTATTAGTTAGCTAACTGTTTGCAGGATAGTGATGGGTTGAACAGAGCAACGTTTGCTGATGAGAGAACACACCCCAGCAACCAATATGAAGTCAAAAACCTTGTGGTCATTTTGGAGCACATCAACAATAAAAATGCAGATGAAAATTGCTCCTTTACAAATAATGTTGAGAACCATACATAATGCATTTTGTAGGAAAGTGTCTCAGACAGCAAATGGAGCATGGATAAGAAAGTTGTGATGTGGTGCTTAGTAAGGAAAGAGGATGATCTGCCAACATGTCAAGATACTGTACTAGGCGGCAGAGCGTGGACCCTATCAGAATGTGTTAACAAGTCGCGTGTTCAAAGAACTAATCTTTTCAAGCAGTATGTAATTACTAAATGCAAGAAGTTTTGTCAAAATGTGTTTAGGTACTGTAATTGCAAAACTAGCATAATTATTTACATTTATTGGAACCGTTACAGAAGGAGCCCAAAATTACTGTACTGTTTAGTTGTCTGATTATGGTTGTAAAGAAGCTATTACTGAATTATTTGGAGCAGACACATTTTGTATACAAGTAACTGGACAGAAGCACTTTCTCAAGTGTATGTTTGCTGGAGAATAATATTGGACCATGTGGCAGTATCGCCATGGAGAAACAGCTACCACAATTAAAAGAAAAATAGCAGCGAGATGATCACTAGTTGAAATGTGGCTATAAATTGGTAGGACAATCACATGTCAATATGTTGATGACAATTCACAATATAATCATGGTTAACTCTGGGAAAATTAACCATAAATCTGACTCTGCTACATATAAACACAATACTATACAGTGATTATAATACACATAACATGTGCTTAATTGGTAAATCTGACAAAAACAAATTTCCACTTTATAAATGTTTTGATCATAAATATATTTTTAGTTTCAAAGTTATGAAAAAACATTAATAAAACAATTCATTTTCTGTATCAGCTGCATGAGCAATATGGTACACAAGTTCCAATCCAGCCTGGAAGAACAGGAGTCTACACACTTACCTCTACACTGACTTATGAGCTTCATACTCTGTGACCCAACACTTTACAAGATACCCACTACAGTCACCTAAGTTTCAATGATCCTATCACCTGACTTATCCTTGTATACTCACTTTACCTTTTATAATTTTTCTTTCATCTTTTCTCCTGACTTAATTTTGGATGTACTTGACCTCTAAGTGTTATAAGCCAGATGTTCCCACAGGCTTTGTCACTCCTCACTTTAGAATGAACCTTGTAGGTTCAAAACATTGTGTCAAATTATACAATATGTACTGTTATACTGTTATACAACATGTACCATTATACAGTACATATTGTTATACTGTGTGTTATTGTTATTGTATTGGTAGTGTTATACAATATGTACTATAATACAATATATGTACAATACAGTACATTAAACAGTTCATTTTTGTTATTTTAGTCAACCTTGTACAATTATGACATTTGTAGAAATCCTCTTCCAGTTAAGCCAAGATGCAAGAGCACTAGTCAGAGGGATAGAATGGGTTTTCTTTGTACACTCACCGCCAGCTTCATCCAGCACCTTTTTTCTCATCAGACAAGACATTCCGGTACAGCAGTTGACACCAAAGCCAAGAGTGTCCAGTAGTCCTAGAAACAGGTACATTCTTGCATGTCCGGTACCAAAGTAAACCTGAAAAGTGCAGAGATATTTAGGAACTACCCTTTAGTTTGCTTTGTGTGTGATACAGAAACTTTGAGAATGGATAAATTAAAATAAAACAAAACCTATAAATTTATTAAAAGTAAACTACATGTAAAGCATATAATCCTGTGATTATGAGTAAGTAGTACAGGGTACTCTAGCACAGTGGAGTATAATAACTAGTAGAGTAGTACTCTGCTGTAAGTATAGGGTCCAGGTAGTACAGTCGGGTTCGATCTTGACTCACAATCGAGAATTCCAGGTTAGAATCCAGGACGGGACAGAAATGGTTGGCTGTGTTTCCTATCCCCTAATGCCCCTGTCCACCTAACAGTGAATAGGTACCTAGGAACAGCTTGTTTTGGGGTTGCATCCTGGGGTGGGTCAGTAGTTCGACCCTGGTGGGGATCTCGATATAAGCCTAACTTGTACTGTATATACTGGCTGCCTGTCCTCCAACACAATGAATTACTGTATAATCAAGTAATATAGAACTACAGTACAGTATAGTCATTCACATAGAAGGAAATGTGTGAAACCCTATATGAACATACACAGAAAAATCATATTAACATGATGAATCAACGAGAGAATCGGGAGTAGCCATGAGGAGGATTTGGACCTAAACACTCCTGAAATGACTGGGCCACGATATGCTACAGAAGTAATGAGACCTGGGATTCAATTGAAACCTCTGGAATTCCTGAGGCATCTACTGACACCAAATCAGGGTTTCACACATTACATGCATAAGCACTGGTGTGGAATAGGTATATGCAATGGATCAAAGAGCCAAAGCTCAACCGCAAGCACAATTAGGCGAGTATATATCCTACTGTGTACTACACTCAGCAAAGACTTACCTTCTCCAATATAGCTGGCCATCCCTTCCTGTCACAGGTGAAGGGCATCTGATGGACAATACCAACATCAGGTGTCATATGAGCAACCATATCAGTAAGCGTGTCTTCCTTCATGAGCAGACCCGAGTCAGAAACCAACAGTAACTCATGTTTGGCTGCCAGGTATCCCGGCTGCATGTTATTGATTTTCGGGTTCACACCCACCTCCAAGCCACCTGTGTATATGTAAATGAAGATAAATATGTGACTATATACTGTTATGTTTGGGTATGGGTAATATGTTGGGCATGGGTAATATGTTAATACTGTACTGTTATGTTTGGGCATGGAGGGAAATGCTTGTATGTAAAGCATGGCATTTTTATTTACAAAACAGACAAGTCATGTCACCGGTATAGGTGCCATGCATATAACACTTATATTCCTTATTGACAATTGAGCACCAGCTCTTCATACAGTATTATGAACCTAACCTAGGTAGTATTTGCAGACGCTGAGCCACAATATCATGGCTGAAGATATAATGACCAAACCACACAGCCGAAAATTGAAAAAACAAAAAACAACGTTTTGGACCATCCTGGACCATGTCATTTTGAAACGTCGTCGTTTTTCCATTTTCTGATGTGTGGTTTGGTCACCATATCTAGGTATTACTTAATCCTACAAAATACCTTCAATCTTAACAAGTACCTTTGCATTTATTCCACTCCCCAGTTTAGTTTACACAGGATTTAATACTATTTCTGGAGGTTATCCCACCCATGTTCAAGTTTAAGAACTATAAGACAGCATGTGTCACCACATAAGAAGACCATGCCAGCATGTGAACCAAGTCAAAAGAATGTAGCAATTGCTTTTAGCACATTCAATGTTGGGATCTGCCATTAAAGGGCATTTAAATACCTTACTATATATAAGAATATATAAGAATTTGCAAGTTACTATTTAAACAAGCAATAAAATACTGTACACTGTATAGATCATGAGCCCAGGATGTAGTGTTGTTTTAAATTACTGCTAAGTTTAAGTAATCTTCCATAATATGAAATAAACACTTACCTACCAGTTTGTCTTAAAAGCACAAAATGCTTCACAAACACAGTACTATATACCCTAACAAATTGTAAATGCCATAGAGTGGCATTTACTCTTTAAACAATGAATCAAATACGCTCACCATCTTTCTCCTTTCAAAATTTGGAATTGTCAGAAAAAAAAAAAAGAGATCTGAATTCCAGAGGGATACACAGTGAAATCCAGGTCAATTGTTCACTACTCAAGGTAATTTCTAACACATTGTATCTTTATTTTCCTATTTTTATTAATCTTGCTCATTTTATTGAAAATATTATTTGAAATAATGATTATATATTTTATAAAAGTTTTTCTAAACTTATACTGTACTATAAATTATACAAAAAATTTGTGTAACTTATCTTTAACATCAATACCTACTAAGAGCACACTTACAAACAATGTATTTTCCTTGTGAGTGAGTGTACTATCAACTCTCTTCAACAGTTTTCACTAAATCTGATTGGAAAATACAGTATCATTATTCACAACTTTGCCAGACCACCACAAGCTATGTGGTCCAGCAAGAGTAGTATGGATACATCAGGCAAGGGTAAGAGGAACTTCTTAATGGATAAGAGGGTTAGAGTGTTAGAGAATGTGATCATGGCTGGGAGGCAAGTGGCTGACAGACACGTATTGTTTCTGGCATAAAAAAGGAGGATTATGGAGTTTTGAGTGAAAAGGGAGAGAAGTGGTGGTAAAAGTAGTCACAGAAAAATATCAAAACTTCTAAGTATGATGATTGTGGTACAGTGACAGTTGGCAATGCCTGCTAAAGTCTTGTACATATTATCCCTTTCTATTCATCAATGATGGTCCTCTCAAGTGTTCCCTTGGCATCATTGTGTGCCTGATGCTGCTAAAAACCATCCAAACTAAATTTCTACAGCAATTTACATGTATCAGGGGAAAAGACAAACCAATCAACAATGTTTCACCTGTAAAGAAAGATGCGTCAACATGCGGGTGCTTCTTCATCAGTTGCTGGACAATCATGATGCTTGGGTCACCTTCCTCCTGCACACAGAACAGCAGCTCAAACTGTGGAGACAATATTTATTTTGCCTTTATGTTAGCTTATGCAATTACACTAGTTCTGACATGTATCTTATTAAATGTACATAAATTATAAGCAAGAGTATAAGGTAAGGTAATTATCAAAAGAAGGCACCAAACCGGGAAGGCTATGTAGCACCATCAAAGTGCGAAATAATCAGAGGGCGCTAAATATTGCTAAGAAAGCCAATACGAGAACAAAAACGCATAAGGCGAACGATATCAAAAGTATCCGATTCACCTAGAATTCTATCGAGGGACAAGGGACCGCGAGGGACGGTCGGAAAGCAAGACACACGCTCGTCCTGGAAGGCAGGACATTCAACAAGGATATGCATAACCGTAAGAGGGACAACGCAATTCGGACAACAAGGAGCAGGGCGGCGCAGCAAGAGTATAAACATGGTAATAAAAATCTGCTCACATGGTATGTAAGAAATTAAATATTTTACTTATATGAAAAATTTTTTGTACTAAGTAATAACTATCTGGGCTCAGGTCCTAAGCCTATTACAATACAGGTATATGCATCTGTAAATCTTTCCACAACTGCTTATAGGAGACGTATGGAACTCATGATAACCGAGCTAAACTATAAAAAAATCAAACAATGAACGTAAAAAAATGTAAATACCTGTACAGTAAAACTTTTCTCACGAGTGCTCAGCAGCATCTGAAGATTAGCTCTGGTAACACCAAGCCTTAGCCCAACACACAAGCCCTGTGAGATTCATCCACCGTTGACCGAGAGCCAGCTACATAGTCACCCTGGATTGGTGCCTTCTTTTGATAATTACAGTACTTGCTACTAGGAGCCAGAATCAGAATATGCCTTGCTGCTATAAGGAAATTGAAGCTTGAGAATCAGAGATTTACAAAAATTTAGAAAAACCTGCCAGAAAGCAGAGGTGCAACAAAACAAGACCACTTGAAAGAAAGTAAGCACTGCAATGTACACATGGCAAATGATTATTGTCACACTTATGACCACGACAGCCACTTACCAGCCCAAGTTACCCAGGGTCTGAGCTAGCCTGCTTCCTCGCTCTGCCTAGTTTTTTTTACTTTAACAATTATTACCTCTGCTGACCAGGAATCTGGTTCTTTCCCAGTTGGTCAACTCTGGCTTTATGATTAACTGGTGGAAGTCTTAATTGGTAGCATCTTGGTTGGCCTAGAGGCTGCATCTCAATTTCTGGCTGGTGCTGGAAGGTCTATGCATTTCCATTGGAACCTCGAACTTCTTTTGGGCAGGCTGATCTTCACCTTGTATACACACTAGGCAGTGTCTGGCTGGCTGAATGTGCTTTACTACTTTTTCCAGTGGGCATTCTTTTGCAACTTCTGGGACCGTGTATGCTGAGCTATATTTTAACCATGGTGGATTCTGTCATCTTTTTCCTCAACTGTTGGCACAAAAATAAAGGGACAAACTGTCTGGGATCCTGAGCGACCTGGGCTGCCTTCTAGTGATGATCGGCTTACAGAGTTAAGGGTATTTACCACCAGGCAAAAATTGCCTTGTCTACCATGTGGTACCTACTTTCCTTCAAGAAATTGTTTATTTTGGTTTACCTATGCTTTCTGATGCAATTTCTCTCTGTTTTATGAGAATCTCTGATCCCTAAGCTACCCCCTCGCCTGATAGTCAAATTGTGGTTCTGGCTTCCTGAAGGTGATAGGTCTTGGAGGCCTAATATGTTGAGCTAAGGCTTCATTATAATTTACTTGCTGGGGTCCAGTGTCCCAGTTGCAACTCACCCTTAAAACAAAGCCTAAATGAACTTACATATCACAGTCATTCTCCCTATTTATGAACTAAAAATTCACTTTACACATTGTTCTTTACTGTTGATAGCTCTCCTCAAAATGTTTTTCTAACCTTCGGTGTTCTCAAAAGAAGTCTCAAAATTATTCACACTTCTGAAATCAACATGTGCAGCTAAACAATTACAGCGACTCAGTTGATATTGCATGTGGCGGCACTAGAGCAAACTGGCACAGAAATTACCTTCACAAGTACAATATATTTATGAAAAGATACACAAGCAGAACACAATAATGAAAAGAGCATTTCAGATGCATATCAACACTTAAAAGAAAAGAATCAAAGAATCAGCTAAATGATGCCAACTAAGTATCTCTGATCAAAATTATTTAAAAAAAATGCCTATTCTGATGTCGCAAATTTCTGTTGCCTCACACCAAAAGTGGAATACCAAACTGAGTGCAAAACAGCTGTACACAAGCCAAACTCTATAAAGCTATTCCCATATTTTCCAACAGGCACCAGACCTCATTAGCACAAACCTGCCATTAGCAGGACACATGCATTATTCAGTGAACAAATGACTTGCACTGCTAATTAATGGCATTGGATGCTGCACAAATGACCCATTAAGGTGGGAGGATTTATATCCCTGACATATCCATCAAGGCAATATGGTTCATCAGGAGAGATGGAGTGGGGGATTATAGGCACATCATTCATTAGAGCAATATAGTTTATCAAGGAAGGGGGGCTATGTGTAGGTGTTAGACCCATCATATTCATCAACAAAATATAGGTTTAGACTCATCATATCCATCAACAAGATGTAGGTAGTCAGCTGCAGTATCAACAGAGCAGCAGCAGGAAAATGGCATAAGCAGTAGCAAATAACCTGTATCAACAGTTGCAGATTTAACAGCAAGAGATCATCATTACAGCAAAATCAGAGCAAAATACTGTAGCAGTAAAACAGCAGCACTGCAGCAAACCTGCAACAGAAGCAGTATGGCAGTAGTGGTAACAACAGAGCACGCCATCAACATATAATTATGAGGGCGGCAGCAATAACAGAACATCAGTAAATAATGGTGAGAGCAACAACAGGCAATTTTGCCACCATAGCATCAACAGAGTGGCAGTAGGGGAGGAGCTCCAACATAGTAGCAGTTGAGCTGCACATAATGCCATCAGAGCAGCAGTACAAAAACATCAATAAGAGCAGGGAAAACAGCAGTAAATCAGCAACAGAAGCAGAGGAAGCACCCAGCAGAGGAAGCAGCAGATCAGCAGCAGGAGCAGAGGAAGCAGCAGATCAGCAGCAGCAGAGAGAAGGGGTAGCCGGAGATGCAGCAGCAGCAGCAGAAAAGGGGTAGCAGGGGACGCAGCAGCAGAGAAGGGGTAGAAGGGGATGCAGCAGCAGAGAAGGGGTAGCAGGGGACGCAGCAGCAGAGAAGGGGTAGCAGGGGACGCAGCAGCAGAGAAGGGGTAGAAGGGGACGCAGCAGCAGAGAAGGGGTAGCAGGGGACGCAGCAGCAGAGAAGGGGTAGCAGGGGACGCAGCAGCAGAGAAGGGGTAGCAGGGGACGCAGCAGCAGAGAAGGGGTAGCAGGGGACGCAGCAGCAGAGAAGGGGTAGCAGGGGACGCAGCAGCAGAGAAGGGGTAGCAGGGACGCAGCAGCAGAGAAGGGGTAGCAGGGGACGGGTAGCAGGGGACGCAGCAGCAGAGAAAGGGGTAACAGGGGATGCAGCAGCAGAGAAGGGGTAGCAGGGGACGCAGCAGCAGAGAAGGGGTAGCAGGGGACGGGGTAGCAGGGGACGCAGCAGCAGCAGAGAAGGGGTAGCAGGGGACGCAGCAGCAGCAGGGAAGGGGTAGCAGGGGAAGCTACAGATCGACAACAATAGGTCAGGGCTTGTTTCAGTGTTTGTCAAGTGGTTAGGCATATTCTGGACTCTCTACCTTCTTGGTTTATATTTGCGTGAGAACACCTGCCCTTCCTCTGTTATCTTCTGACCAGTCTTATCGCTTAATCTGAATATGTCACTAGTCTTGAAAAGCTCTAAATCTACTGTCAGATAAATTTTAAACTAAAAAAACAAGACACTAAATGTTATTGTACGTGTATTTGATCACTCCTACACCAGATTCGTCTTGGTAAACACGTTTATTAAATATACTTTATCGATCTTAGCGCTAATTGGCTCATAATTCTTCGCTGTGGTTGGTAATAATAATAATTCCCGTGGGGGGGGGGGGCAGAAAGCCTCTACTTAAGACTTATCCAAGTCCGCCTGGGTCAACTACTGACCTGCCCCACGATGAAACTCTCACCAATTGCTTTACTTCCGGGTACCTGTTTACGGCTTGGTGAACAGTGCAGCGTGTGAAAGGAAACGTGGGCAACCGTTTCTGTCCTGCCTGGGGGACTGAACCCTGGTCCCTGGGTTATGAGCAGAGGACGCGGTACAACCCAGCCCAGTGTACTATCCTACAACAGCTAGAAAAAGTGTTCGGATCTTATGGACCCTTCGTGAGCGTAGGGAAGGGAGGGAGCGTGAACGCGTGCGCATATGCATGGCAAGATGAAGAATGCAACAAGTCATAATAAAGACCAATACAATGTACCATGACGCTGTCCCCGACACACCAGACCCGAGGGTTCCACTACCTGGCTACTGGTACTTGCTAATGCTCGCCTCGTCGTCTCCTTCCTCCCGACGGTTCTCAGGCCACCTGGGAGTGTTTCCGGGTCCCCTGCTTGCTTGCTTGCTTGCTTCCTGCCTTCATGCATTACCTCCTCAATCTGACGCTAGACTTTCTCCCGCTATTCTTACCACTGCTGCCATCTTTCCTGGTACCATAGTTGCCACTAGCATAGTTACGACTAACATCACTGTTTGAAGCAGCCTACCCGCCAGTCTAGTGGGTGGGCGTGATAGCGGCTGGCAACAGGGAGGTGGACAAACTGCCTGGTAGTTGGCCTCAACTGGTTCTCCTCGCCTGGGTTGCTGCTGACGTCGTACTGGCATTCACCAGCAACACCACGTGTTTTTACGCTCCACCTTACTCCTTGCCAGTACAACCAACCCCGCCACACGTCTCCCATCCAACCCGTCCTCGCAAATTCCTATAGTCAATATTGACTTATTAAATAAGTGCATAGGTGACATACTTAACATAATAGTTTCCCTTGAAAAGCTTCATAGAAAACACCAACCTTACCTAATCTACTTAATATGTTAGGATAAGCATCTATATATGTTAAGATGCATCTTATTGCTTCGTAATTACAATTATTACCGAACCTATACCTATAATAGGTTAAGTAACAATTGTAATTACAAAGCTATAAGATGCTTGTTTTAACATACATGTACGTCCATCACAACACACAGCCGAAGCTCAACCCCAGCAAGAACAACTAGGTCAATGCATAGAAGACACTGAGGGGGGAATAGACAAGGTGAACAAGAACAGTCTCTTTAAATTGTTAACAAATACGACAAGGGGCATAAATAAAGCCGAAAAACAAATCAATCGTAGAAATGTAAGGAAATAATCGTACACTGTACGAGTGGTCAGGTGGAATAATATATGTCGTACCTAGTAGCCAGAACGCACTTCTCAGCCTACTATGCAAGCCCGATTTGCCTAATAAGCCAAGTTTTCATGAATCAATTGTTTTTCGACTACCTAACCTACCTAACCTACCTTTTCGGCTACCTAACCTATAAAGATAGGTTAGGTTAGGTAGGGTTGGTTAGGTTTGGTCACATATATACGTTAATTTTAACTCCAATAAAAAAAATTGACCTCATACATAATGAAATGGGTAGCGTTATCATTTCATAAAAAAAATTAGAGAAAATATATTAATTCAGGAAAACTTGGCTTATTAGGCAAATCGGGCTTGCATAGTAGGCCGAGTACGACGTTCTGGCTATTAGGTACAACATATTAGGTTCAGCAGTCTCCGTGTGTAGTGGTAAGACACTCGCCTGGCGTTCCGCGAGCGCTATGTCAAGGGTTCGTATCCTGGCCGGGGAGGATTTACTGGCGCAATTCTTACTGTAGCCTCTGTTTAACGCAACAGTAAAATGTGTACTTGGTTGTAACAACGATTCTTCGCGGCGGGGATCGTATTCCAGGGACTGCCCGAAACGCTACGCGTACTAGTGGCTGTACAAGAAGGTAACAACTCTTGTATATATCTCAAAAAAAAAAAAAAAAAAAAAAAAAAAAAATATATTATCTATATGTGTGTCGCGTCCCCCCCTCCCCCAACCCACCACCAGCCTGGTCGCCGCCGCCACCCCAAACCGCAGGCTGTCAACTACGTCACGCCATAATATTTGATTTACAAGGAACTCTTAGTATTTTGTTATGTTTTACAACTATGGCATGTAAATGATACAATCTGCCAATAACAATAACACAAACAGTAGTCGGGTTGATGCTGCTAAGGTTATTGACATAAATAATGACGGCAGAAGGCAAGATATTTGTTGAGTTGGTCCAACTGGAGTCAAATGATCACGTGATCAAAACATTGGTATAGATATATTCACCAGACCCTCGTCCCAACCAATGACAGGCTCATAGTGACCAATTAAATTGACCAATGTCATCAATGAAATAAAATAGATAGCCATATATTGTTGTAGTAATAAAAGTTGTGATTGTAGAGTGGATTAAAGAAATGATCAAAGTACACGTGGTAAAGATATTACAGTGAATTTCCAAATGTGTTTACTGCAAGAGAGGCAGGACACTGCACATGTCTTAGGTTTTCACTATATCTTGTATGTGCATAGTCACTGAGAGAAACACTCAGATAAAGCAACATTACAGTTTGTGAGAGGAAGAACATGTGTACACAAATAAAGGAGGATGAGTGACCTTGGTGGTGTAGGGAGCAAGTGACAAGTGGTAGTGCGCGCTGCCTTGACCTTGCACCACTCACATACCTGTTATCCTTGCTTCTCTTCTATATAGAATTATACATTGTACTCCCAGCTTCCTCGAATTATACATTTACCTGAGGGCCGCCATCTCTGGTGGTCTCGCGGGGACAAGAAGCTGGTGGCTTGTCAAAGATCCTATTATTCCTACATCAAGTCATCAACCAGGAACCCCCATCCGAGAGTGGACGTGGAATGATAGGTGTCACCATCTACCTTCTCCGCCACAACGCTCACCAAGTTGCTCCACTCACGACACAATCCCCACCACAATACCAACCATCACTACAACACACCCAACCACCACAACACAACCCACTACCATCACTACTTTACCTACACCAGAGGGCATGGGGGTGTCACCTGTAAAACTTGGACTGGCTTCTGTACAAGCCTCCAGACTTCGTGAGGATTCAGATTGACTGATGAAGATCAAGCCACCCAAAAGGTGGCACTATATTTGCGTGAGAACACCTGCCCTTCCTCCGTTATCTTCTGACCAGTCTTATCGCTTAATCTGAATATGTCACTAGTCTTGAAAAGCTCTAAATCTACTGTCAGATAAATTTTAAACTAAAAAAACAAGACACTAAATGTTATTGTACGTGTATTTGATCACTCCTACACCAGATTCGTCTTGGTAAACACGTTTATTAAATATACTTTATCGATCTTAGCGCTAATTGGCTCATAATTCTTCGCTGTGGTTGGTAATAATAATAATTCCCGTGGGGGGGGGGGGCAGAAAGCCTCTACTTAAGACTTATCCAAGTCCGCCTGGGTCAACTACTGACCTGCCCCACGATGAAGCTCTCACCAATTGCTTTACTTCCGGGTACCTGTTTACGGCTTGGTGAACAGTGCAGCGTGTGAAAGGAAACGTGGGCAACCGTTTCTGTCCTGCCTGGGGGACTGAACCCTGGTCCCTGGGTTATGAGCAGAGGACGCGGTACAACCCAGCCCAGTGTACTATCCTACAACAGCTAGAAAAAGTGTTCGGACCTTATGGACCCTTCGTGAGCGTAGGGAAGGGAGGGAGCGTGAACGCGTGCGCATATGCATGGCAAGATGAAGAATGCAACAAGTCATAATAAAGACCAATACAATGTACCATGACGCTGTCCCCGACACACCAGACCCGAGGGTTCCACTACCTGGCTACTGGTACTTGCTAATGCTCGCCTCGTCGTCTCCTTCCTCCCGACGATTCTCAGGCCACCTGGGAGTGTTTCCGGGTCCCCTGCTTGCTTGCTTCCTGCCTTCATGCATTACCTCCTCAATCTGACGCTAGACTTTCTCCCGCTATTTTTACCACTGCTGCCATCTTTCCTGGTACCATAGTTGCCACTAGCATAGTTACGACTAACATCACTGTTTGAAGCAGCCTACCCGCCAGTCTAGTGGGTGGGCGTGATAGCGGCTGGCAACAGGGAGGTGGACAAACTGCCTGGTAGTTGGCCTCAACTGGTTCTCCTCGCCTGGGTTGCTGCTGACGTCAGTACTGGCATTCACCAGCAACACCACGTGTTTTTACGCTCCCCCTTACTCCTTGCCAGTACAACCAACCCCGCCACACATGTCCCATCCAACCCCGCCACACATGTCCCAACCAACCCCGCCACACATGTCCCATCCAACCCCGCCACACATGTCCCATCCAACCCCGCCACACATGTCCCAACCAACCCCGCCACACATGTCCCATCCAACCCGTCCTCGCAAATTCGTATAGTCAATATTGACTTATTAAATAAGTGCATAGGTGACATACTTAACATAATAGTTTCCCTTGAAAAGCTTCATAGAAAACACCAACCTTACCTAATCTACTTAATATGTTAGGATAAGCATCTATATATGTTAAGATAAGCATCTTATTGCTTCGTAATTACAATTATTACCGAACCTATACCTATAATAGGTTAAGTAACAATTGTAATTACAAAGCTATAAGATGCTTGTTTTAACATACATGTACGTCCCATCACAACACAACAGCCGAAGCTCAACCCCAGCAAGAACAACTAGGTCAATGCATAGAAGACACTGAGGTGGGAATAGACAAGGTGAACAAGAACAGTCTCTTTAAATTGTTAACAAATACGACAAGAGGGCATAAATAGAAGCCGAAAAAAAAAATAAATCGTAGAAATGTAAGGAAATAATCATACACTGTACGAGTGGTCAGGTGGAATAATATATGTCGTACCTAGTAGCCAGAACGCACTTCTCAGCCTACTATGCAAGGCCCGATTTGCCTAATAAGCCAAGTTTTCATGAATCAATTGTTTTTCGACTACCTAACCTAACCTTTTCGGCTACCTAACCTAACCTATAAAGATAGGTTAGGTTAGGTAGGGTTGGTTAGGTTTGATCACATATATACGTTAATTTTAACTCCAATAAAAAAAATTGACCTCATACATAATGAAATGGGTAGCTTTATCATTTCATAAAAAAATTAGAGAAAATATATTAATTCAGGAAAACTTGGCTTATTAGGCATATCGGGCCTTGCATAGTAGGCCGAGTACGACGTTCTGGCTACTAGGTACAACATATATATCTATAATGTGTGTCGCGTCCCCCCCTCCCCCAACCCACCACCAGCCTGGTCGCCGCCGCCACCCCAAACCGCAGGCTGTCAACTACGTCACGCCATAATATTTGATTTACAAGGAACTCTTAGTATTTTGTTATGTTTTACAACTATGGCATGTAAATGATACAATCTGCCAATAACAATAACACAAACAGTAGTCGGGTTGATGCTGCTGAGGTTATTAACATAAATATTGACGGCAGAAGGCAAGATATTTGTTGAGTTGGTCCAACTGGAGTCAAATGATCACGTGATCAAAACATTGGTATAGATATATTCACCAGACCCTCGTCCCAACCAATGACAGGCTCATAGTGACCAATTAAATAATGACCAATGTCATCAATGAAATAAAATAGATAGCCATATATTGTTGTAGTAATAAAGTTGTGATTGTAGAGTGGATTAAAGAAATGATCAAAGTACACGTGGTAAAGATATTTCAGTGAATTTCCAAGTGTGTTTACTGCAAGAGAGGCAGGAACACTGCACATGTCTTAGGTTTTCACTATATCTTGTATGTGCATAGTCACTGAGAGAAACACTCAGATAAAGCAACATTACAGTTTGTGAGAGGAAGAACATGTGTACACAAATAAAGGAGGATGAGTGACCTTGGTGGTGTAGGGAGCAAGTGACAAGTGGTAGTGCGCGCTGCCTTGACCTTGCACCACTCACATACCTGTTATCCTTGCTTCTCTTCTATATAGAATTATACATTGTACTCCCAGCTTCCTCGAATTATACATTTACCTGAGGGCCGCCATCTCTGGTGGTCTCGCGGGGGACAAGAAGCTGGTGGCTTGTCAAAGATCCCTATTATTCCTACATCAAGTCATCAACCAGGAACCCCCATCCGAGAGTGGACGTGGGAATGATAGGTGTCACCATCTACCTTCTCCGCCACAACGCTCCACCAAGTTGCTCCCACTCACGACACAATCCACCACCACAATACACAACCATCACTACAACACACCCAACCACCACAACACAACCCACTACCATCACTACTTTACCTACACCAGAGGGCATGGGGGTGTCACCTGTAAAACTTGGACTGGCTTCTGTACAAGCCTCCAGACTTCGTGAGGATTCAGATTGACTGATGAAGATCAAGCCACCCAAAAGGTGGCACGGGCAAGTGGATTCAGTGGAATCCCTGGTTATATAGCATGTCGTGGTACAGAGGTAAGATGAGCGGCTGGGAGTACCCTGATCCGTGGTTCGAGTCACCTCAGTACTCTGATTTTCTTATTGATATAATGTATATCACGTTCGAGTGATTTATTTAAATTTCTGGAATTATATGGTGGATGTGGGTTCGAGCCCGCGCTAAGGAGGGTTGACTGGGTACAAATTATTATTAACTGTTCGTCCCTCTTCACCCAGCAGTAATTCTGAACCTGATTGTAAACATATTGGCGGATGTGACCCGAGAAAAACTAGTAAGGTAAGGCAAGATTACTGCGACTTCACATGAGCAATGTGAAGGAAAGTTGCGAAGCCTGCTAGCAGAAGTGGGGAATGGTCTACTGCAGCGTGCCGGCCCGTGCGAGCAAAAAGAAGGAAGGGAGACAGGGCGTGGCATATGGAAGGCGGACTGGCCAGGAGCAGCAGCAGCTCCCAGGAGCCCGCGGGACCTTGACAGTAACGGGCGGCAGGCAGGCCGGCTCCCACCACTGTCGCCAACACTCCCCCACCACCCGGTAGTTGGCGGGACATGAAGCGCAACGTCTCACTTCCCATACTCACTACTTTCCTCTCAATATCTGAAGGGGAGGTAAGGTCTACCTTTTTATGACCCTCCTACTAATCCTGAATCTGTTCCTTATTGTTAAACTATGCTGACATTTGAATTCTTTGTCAAATCTGGTTATAAAGGTGTAGAGGGAGGTGGCTTCCACGACGTCTTTCAGGTCATTCCACTTGTTGACCACCCGTCAACAAGTGGAATGACGTGTAACTTAAGTGTCTCGGTTGTGGCAGCCGCAGTAATCTTGTTCTAAGTGCCACCATCTCTGCACGCGTATCACCACCTTAACATGGCCCGGAAGGAACGTTAGGGAGGAAGCAGCTGCCTCCGGCGGCAACAATCAAATCAAATCAGAGGAAGTAAGCCACACCCACTAACGGCATATCACCCAACTAACCCAGACCTGGTTCAAATAGTGTTCACTACTAATGGTACATTTGCAATATATTTACTCTACTTTTCCTACCATGTGTGTAAATTGCGAAGACATTACCACGTGATGAACTAAGTGACGAAGGCAGACCACGAAGGAAGGAATAAGACAAGAATTTCCTTAAGTACTTTCGCATTTAATAATACATCTTCAGAAGAATTTTCATCTTTTTCCTTTTTTGTGTGTGTAAAAAAGATTTACATCTTTTCCTACCAAGTATCTCCTTACTGTCTTAATGTTACTGTGCCCTCTGTCCTGCGAGACAGTGAATACTAGCATTATCCTCACTTTAATCAGACTATCAAAATCCTCAGATTAGGCAAAATTGTAATTAATTTTGTCAATAAAGATGTTAATAATAATAATGTGCCGGTGTGGAAGGTGACCCTTGAAGTATTTACATGTGTTCTAGATATCTCTCTTCTCCGTTCCAGGGCGTATAAATGAAGTTCAATTATGCGGCCGCAGCACAGTAGTTTAAATGTTTGAGTGATTCTAAGCGAACAATTAGAGGATTCCTGCATGTTTTCTAGCGCCAGAGCCGTAAAAGATTATCTCTGGTGTGTTACCTTTTGTTTACAAGATCCTTGTTATATACGGTAAGTTTTCCTGACTTACCACGTTTACTTTATTGTGATTTCTTAAACATTAGATCAAGTTCAAGTATGTTTATTGAGATAACAAAGAAATACATCCCAAAGGGATAGAGTAGCTTAGGCAATTTCTATCCCCCTACATTAGATCGATTGACACACTCATTTCTAAATCTAACGTATTCGCTTCATTCCATAAAGAGAAGCAACTGTCTTGTATTAACCTGTACTCATTTCAAGATATTTCGCTTTTCTGTACAAAAGTAATTAGATTAGAGTATCCATTGATCGTATTTTACGTTATGGGATAGAATGATACTCTGTAGGATGCGTCCCTGTCTATATCAGAAGAGGAAGATCAACAGCGGGAGGATGTATTTATCATTTCCTAGTGACCGGAGCCTCGTACTTCCCATCTTTACACCACGAGCCGGTCGGCCGAGCGGACAGCACGCTGGACTTGTGATCCTGTGGTCCTGGGTTCGATCCCAGGCGCCGGCGAGAAACAATGGGCAGTTCTTTCACCCAATGCCCCCTGTTACCTAGCAGTAAATAGGTACCTGGGTGTTAGTCAGCTGTCACGGGCTGCTTCCTGGGGGTGGAGGCCTGGTCGAGGACCGGGCGCGGGGACACTAAAGCCCTGAAATCATCTCAAGATAACCTCAAGAAGATAGCCCGTGTCCTTAACTACTGCCTATTCCAGTGACGACTGCCGCATCTGGCCACCAGTTCTGTTCCACCAAGAATCCATACCACGAGCATTATTCATAATACTTCCCAAACACGTACAGTTTACTGTAAATAAGACATTATAACCAAGAATAATTGTGCTGGGCGCCAAACCCAAGGTTGGCGGTGGCAGACGAGGCTGCCTGCTACACACCATGGGAGAAGGGGGCAAGGAGACCCCCTGCGGCCTGGGGCCTGCGGTGCACGACTTGAACCTGCCTCTCCCAGAGATTTAAACTAATTATGCAAGGTGATTGGCTCCACCACACTGCAAACTGCTCCACATTTGCATTCGCTCGTACGGCAGCGGGCTCTAAGGTATTTTATAACTTCCGAAGCATTATGTTAACCTCGGGTGAAATTATGACGTTCATGCTCTCTTGATCGAAACATGAAGACATGCTTGAAACGAGGTTTATATTAATAATTAAGCTATAAGCTATTAAGCTATATCTATATTATAGATGTATCTTAAAATACCAAAGTGGCGGTGTGACGTGTATGTAAACATTGAGTGAAAGGTTGGTAATGCAGACTACACTTACTACCGAGAAGACTAGGAGGAGGTTGGTAAGTTGAGATGAGGTTTAGGGTAAACTCGGCCACCAGCACTATGCTACCTTCTACTATAATACTGTAAACTATAATGCCAGTTATGAGTGGTAACGTTAACAAGCCAACAGCTGCTTGGGAGGCTTCACCCCCCCCCCAGAAAGATAACCTTCACAAATGAGCAAGGACAATTATCGCAGGTAATAACTCCGCCATAAAGCCACCAAACCTCCCACCAGAGTGACTAGGGTAGTTGAGGGTGTAGAGGGAGACTGACCTTGGGGTAGTTGAGTTGAAGAAGGTCTCGAGGTTGGTCATAAGGTTGGGGTCCATGGGGGTGCCGACCAGAGGCTTCAAGATACTGACCCCAGCACCCCCTGCTCCCCGCTCTCCACACTCACTGCCCGACGATGGTGCAGGCGACGGTACCTGCAACACATTGTAACACACAACTTACTATTAGAAACACTACGGCGCAACCCCCAGCATTATTAAGCTTTATATAGATATATATATACATATATGCATATATAACTAATCCTGGTTATTAATTAAACGATTTGGTGGGGGTCGTGTTCCAGGGAACGTTGGATTAAGGACTTGCCAGAAACGCTACGCGTGCTGGTGGCTGTACAAGAATGTAACAACTCT
>WNGS01005641.1:6483035-6498289 GCA_020271785.1 Procambarus virginalis
TTCTCAAGAGGAGGAAAGCAGCGAGATCCGTGGGGGTCCCCGTGGCACAGTGGTAAAGCACTTGCCCGACACTTCGGGAGAGCTTTGGCCAGGGTTCGTATCCTGGCCGGGGGAGACTGGCTGGGCGAAAGTCCTTAACTATAGCCTCTGTTCACTCGACAATGAATGGGTACCTGGTTGGTAAACGATTTGGCGAGTCGTATTCGGGGAAAAATTAGGATTAGGATCTGCCCAAACGCTATGCGAACTATTGTCTTGACAAGAACGTAAGAACTCTTGAATAAATAAATAAAAATGACCACAAATTCAGAGTATGTCAAGAAGAACCGTGACAAAGGTGGCAGATATTAAGAGCAAAAGCCTGTTAAGAAGACCACATACCAGGAGTTATAATCCAAGGTAATAACCAACCAGCCTTCAAACTAATGCTGACCCCCTTCCCATCCCCCGCCCCCCGCCTAGCAAAGGGGAAGCCTGGCGGACTCCTACAATTAGTAGTCCTACTAATTGTAGGATCCTCCCCCCCCCCCCCCACCCTCACAACACCTGACCAGGGAGGTTTCCCCTTCATGGGGACCCACCCACCAAATAGAAATATTACGGGTATTCATGCACGTGCCACCTCTTGGGTGGCATAATCTTCACACAATCAAATAAAAATAGCTTCTACAGGTAATAGCAGTTTATGCCAATAAACTCTCAAATGCGTGAGCATGCACGCACGCACGCGCACGCGCCGCGCGCCACACACACACCACACACACACACACACACACACACACACACACACACACACACACACACACACAGCACACACGAGCAAGATACATGCACGAAAAGTGTTGATAAGCCCGAGTGTTGTTCAGTCACAAGCTCGCCTGTCATTCACCATTCACTCTTCCTCCTTCATGTTCTTATTTAAACAACACGTGGGGCTCCTACACTTCCCACATACAACATGCATTAACAACCTACCAGCGCCTTCTCTCTCCGTTAGCACGTATGAACACAAGAAAATGGGCGCGGTGCGGTGATAAGTAGACACTGTGGCGAGATATTTGTAGCAGTAGAGGTGGAGAGGGATAGAGTGGGGATGAGGGTAGGGATAGAGGTGGGGGATGGGGGGACGGATGGGGTGGTGGGGGGGGAGGGTTGCTACTAGTGTTGGGCGGCAGTAACGTCAAGGCATAGGAGGAGTGCTATAGTGTTCACCTGCGTCACATTTCCACTCACGGGTTTTCTGCAAGCACGACTGTGCCTGCCTGGTGGCACTATGGTATCTTTATCCCTGGTCACAGTCTGACCAGCACTCCTGGCTCCCTGTGGCTCTTACAATTATCAATCTCTCACTCTCCTACTCACTCACTCACTCACTCACTCACTCACTCACTCACTCACTCACTCACTCACTCACACTCTCACACTCTCACACTCTCACACTCTCACACTCTCACACTCTCACACTCTCACACTCTCACACTCTCACACTCTCACACATATACAGTGGATAAGGGCGTATCTAAGCAACAGGAAATAGCTAGTAACTGTGAGGGGGAGAAATCAGATTGGTGAAATGTCACCAGTGGAGTCCAACAGGGCTTTGTACTTGGACCCATCCTGTTTCTGATAAATGTAAACGATTTTCTAGGAGGGTATAGACTCGTTCCTCTCAATGTTTGCTGATGATGCAAAAATTATGAGAAGAATCAAGACAGAGACTACAGGATGACCTGGACAAACTGGAGGAATGGTTTAGAAAATGGTACTAAAGTTGAACTCAGGAAAGTGTAAAGTTATGAAATTAGGCGAAGGGATTAGAAGGCTGAACACAAAGTACCATCTGGGAGGTGAATAGTTACTACAAGTACTAGCATTTCCGGAGGATGGGTTGGAATCTTGTATGTATTGATCATTAACGTCTTGCCATCTTCGTCTTGACTTCATATAACAACAATATCAGGGGCGAGGACATTTCATTCCCTCAGGTCATCGGAGATGTAAACTCGGACTTGTAAGATTCGAGACCTTTGCTCTAGCATCCTAGCCAGGAAGCTCATAATAAGGAAATTATCAGAAAACTACTAACTTTAAAATCAGTGGTTTAAACCTACTGGACCACCGGAGCGGCATTTGGAGATATGCTGATCGTATTAAACCCAAGTCTTATTTAAGAAAGAGAAAGAGGACATGAAAAACCAGCCAATTTGCATCACGATGTGTCATAGGAATAAGGAGAAAGGTGATAAGAGAGCTTCAAGAATAAATATGATGAAATAAGGAGTGAGTGGATGAGGTGACTGGTGAGCCTGCACCTGCCCTGCATACAGAGCGAGACATGCACTCCGAAACACACACACGGCCCCACCCACACTCCAAGATCACCAGGTCTTACTCACCCATAAATGATGCCGATGAGGTGTACGACCCAGAAGCCTGTCCAGAAGACCAGGATGGCAAATGCAAGCATCACCTTGTACATCTGTATTTCCGTCATGGCGGGGCTCTTGTTCCTGCTGCCTTCCTGGGCGGTACACTGTCTTTCACTACGGGCGGGGGCACACCACCGGCGGTAAAGGGGAAGGCGGAGAAACGATACACGGCTTGGTGAATTGGGGGGAGAGGAAGGGGTAGTAGAATGAGGAATAATGTTATGGTGGGTGGCAGATATGAGAAGGAGGAAGCCCACGTTCCACGCCCACGCCCAGCTGTGGTGTCTGCCGGCGCTGCTGATGCTGCCCCTCAACAACACCCAGAACCAGTCCTTGTGCGACAACCAGCCTCCCACTCCAAGCCCTGGACTCAACATCGAACTGGTCACGGGCCCTGGACGAGGCGGCCGCCGCGGCTCCTGTCTCCACCTCGCGCTCACAATAAGACTTCTTTCCCGTCCCACTCGTCTTTATCAACACCACACAAGTTTAGTTTTAACTGCGTTTTTAATCAACTCTGGCGGGTTTTCTATGCCTTTTAATTTTAATTTTATGAGTTTGTTATGTTTCTTAAACGCAATTTGTACTTTTCACAATTTTGTCAATAGGCTAACCTCCATTGTCACGTGCTACGTCAAATAAATCATAATATTCTTTCAAAATAATTGAAGGCAAAATTAACGTCGAAGTAGAAGTTAATGTTTATAATAACAATTAGAAAGTATTGTTTTGTTATATTTACATTTGGAAAGGCAAGAACACGTAGTGTCATGGCCTGCCACCCCACTCGCACCATCATTCTTGCTCTAGACTTCTAAAACGACTATTCTCACGCCTTCTATAATAATGGTTGGTATAACAACACTGATTTGCGGAAGTGTGGGTTGAGAAGCCTGGTTCACAGGCGTACAGGGAACTGGTCGTCTTCAGTAGCTTCTGGGGCCCTTTTCTTCAACACAAGAACAAAGGTTTCAAACATTCGGATAATCAGAAAACAACGTATTTCAGATTCCCCAGTGAATGCTACATGTCTTGGGGGAGGGGGGGGGGGCGACCTCATGAGACTTGCACTTTACCGAAACAGTCTGCCAGTCACCTCACGTCTATGTTGACTTTGTGAAGGTGTATATCTTGAGGTCGATGGTATGAGCTACGCCAGTCACTTTTGGCATTAGAGTTGAACACAGAGACGAGTCAAAACGTCAGTCGCTAATAAAACAGAACACCAAATGAGAGGTTGCTGGTAAAACTAGAGATAATGAATACAGTGGCCGCTTGGAGAATCATAGAGCCAGAAGAGACATGGTGTTTGGAGCACTACACTTGCAAGTGAAGAATCCCCTCGTTGCTAGTGCCTCCTACAGCGAGTCACCGCACTGACTGGCTTCTTGGTGTCATTGGTGGAAGGCGTGGGGGTGTGTGGCGGTGGGGTCGAGCGAGCGGGTGTGGGCGGTGATGTGGACATGGTGTTGTTTTACGGAAGTGTTCTTCCCATGTTTCTCCGGTGCTTCCCTTTCTCAGATGATCTGAAAAATTATAAATACAACATTACTCAATACGTTTAAAATGTAAAATATAATACTGTAAATAATTATCAAAGACATTTACTAATCAAACACTGAGGCCAGGCCCTTAAGCTGATCTTCAACTACTACAATTAACGATCAAAATCACTGGTGAAGGGCAGTGTTAGAGGAAGAGGGGTGGGAGGAGAGGCGTTAACTATGGTTGTTGGGGTGGTTGGTAGGGCACTGATGATTTAAAATAGTTATACCTAGTCTTCCTAGTTGAAGACGAAACTTAATTATCCCGTTAACAAGAAATATCTTAGAAGAGAGAACAAGAGTGATGGCTAGACCTTTTCAGGCGGAAGGAAGAGAGTGGAGATGACTCAAGACTTCTGCAACTACTCTTGTCCCTCTTTATTGCTTGATGTCTTATTGCGGTAGCCACTTTGATAGGATGTCTTGTAATTTGAAATAAACTCTCACCTGTCCCCCAGTCAGCTACCCCCCCCCAACATGTCTTCCCAGTCAGACTCCCTCCATACAAGACCCTCCCACTCATGTCCTGCCAGACTCCTCCATACAAGACCCCTCCCCCATCTGTCCTACTAGTCAGACTCCCTCCCAGCCACGGCCCAGCACCCACTCCTCAATAATTCACACTAGTCGATAAACGTTCCTGATGATTAAACCAACTAGAGCAATTTTCTGGTTTGGTATTAGAGAGAGACTACAGAAGGCGAACAGGGTGGGAGGAGTGTGTGAAGTATTTTGTGGAGGAGAAACTGTCAGTCAAGTAGTGTGTGAGAGAGGAATTCAAGAGTGTGTCAGTAAGGTGGAGTGTCAGTATCTTGGAGTACGTGGGTGAGAAGGTTGTCAGTATATGGTAGAGTGTGTGGGTGAGAGGAGTGTGAGAGTGGGGTTTCAATATAAATTAGAGTAAATGGAGGAGTTATTTGGTGTTATTGGAGTTATTGGTATTGGAGGTGTTGGTGTTATTTCTTAGCCACATTAGAAGAAATCAAGGTACATGCACCAGCAAGAGCTCGCAGTAGTACACTCGCACTGACGAACTAGTGCATGCCTTGTGACCTGAAAATAATGTAAATATATGCACATTTGGAGCCGTTGGAGGAGTTCTACTTAAGAAGCCAGCGGATATACACTGAATGCCAGACAAGAGAGCATACAGGGGGAATATGTATACCCTTACTCTGCTGCATGTTATTGTGTAATGGCGGCCATGACAAGTTGTCATTTCCCAGTGCCCTCACGTCTGGCTGCTCACCCTACAGCCACTCTTAGTCAGGAGAAAGTTACCTCATTCCTCTGCCTTCTTCCAAATATACCGTCAACTATGCACTATTTCATTTATCTACATCACTCGCCATGCAATAACTGGCTGGAACCATCAAATATAATTGTATGAAAAGATAAACATGAGCGCGTCAAATAACTTCAACGACCCTCGTCTGGATAGCTTCCTGACCTATCCTACAGGCTTGCGTAGATGGCTTCCTGAACTCCCTCTAGACATATCTTCCGGATAGACAGTTGGCCGCCTGCAGGTCGGTGTGTTGCTGAAGGCAAATGAAACGCTGGTGGTCGCCTGACCACGACGGTAGCCGTTATTGAACTTCATCGCAGCGATAAATCACAACACGCCTGACGCGGGCCCTTTATTTACCGAGCGGGCAAGAGGCTCCCCTCTCTCAAGCACTCAACTCTCACAGTTTATATATATCATAAAAATATATATATTCTCTCACTTTGTGCAACTAATGGGATAATATAGGCTTAAAATTCACATACTTTACCCGTAATTAATGAAACGAAACTACGACTTTTTTTTTTCCACGGGATACATGTGTCCCCACTCAAGACTAATTCAAGAGGTTAAAGTGGCTCCTCGTGTCAATCTTTAGAAAGTCTGCCTGGCGGAGTGTCTGGGGGTTGATCACTAGCGTGTGCTAACACCGCTGGTGTAATAACAACACCGCTGGTGTATAACAACCCGCTGGTGTATAACACACCCGCTGTGTATAATGGAGTGGGGTGGTAGCGAACCACTCCTTATCATTTGTCTCGATGTAGCTGATAAAGGGCGCTTCTGCCACATAACTTACACTCCTCATGCAAAAGTCAAAGTGTCAAAGCCTAGGATCAGTACAAATAACTGAATACTGAGTAACTACGAGGCATTCACCAGCGATTTCAAAGAAAACCGATTTTTAAAATAAATAAAAAAAAAGTATCGTAATCGAGCAAATGGGTTTTAAGAACACAAGTGACATTTCCATTAACAAAGCAAATTAGCTCATATGCAATGTAAGTTTAAATTATAACTTATCAGCACCCTCTCTTAAATACTGCCAACTATATATTTTAACCTTCAAGGTCACTAAGAAATGGTCAACTAGCACGTAATTTAGATAAACAGATTAATTGTTTTGGAGTTTTAATTCTCATTATATGGCAATAGGCCTTAATTATTACAAACGAGTCTGTATAGGCTAATGTTTTCATGCAAAAGCGTTTCTGCTGCCCGAACGCTTTGCGTAATAGTGGCTTTAGACATTGTATTTACTAGCTCTATCTATAAATTCATCAATGTTTGTATCACACCTTGTATGTATGTACTTTACCTGAATAAAATTTGAATTTGAATTTAAGACTACTGTATGCATTTACAAAATATATAACAAAATCATATATTTACANAACTTTTCCCTTGACATGTGCCTCTCTTATCTTCTTTACTCCCGTATCTCACCAAAAAAGACTCACACCTACGCCCTTCCCACAGCTACTCACACTACCCACGATAACACAAATAACGTTGATTACATTCCGACTCCTTACGGGCTATTCATGCTCGTGCAACCTTCTTGGGTGACTTAATCTTCGTCAATCATTCCAACTCCACAGTTACAGCCCCGCTCCTGTGCCAGGTAAGTCCACTACGGGCTCGCCATAGCCCGTGCTACTTGGAACTTTTTGTTCCCAGGAGCTGAATCTTAAACACTAACAACATTCCAACTCTACAATATAATGTTCGTCTCAAGCTTACAACACCTGTTACCAACGTCCCCCCGACATAAGCGATCCCCCCCTCCACACACACAAAACGATAAACATCTGGATTTGAACCACCAAGTTGAATATAACATAAAATTTACGTACTGGAATAACAAGCTGGGTTTTTTTTTACACAAACTTTTCACTATATTCAATATCGAAGCAGCTTTAAATCAGAACCAGGGTAAGCAACACCGCTCAGACCACAACACAGGGTAGACATGCTCACTATATACAAAATACTTGAATAGGGCAGGCCAGACAAGGACAACAACGTGCAGTAAGCAAAGGAGACACAGATGGAACTTACAAGTATCCAAATGAGACACACATTATAAATAGTTGTTTTCAGTGTGAGGATAGTGAAAAGCGGTGGAGGCATATGGCACATACACATTAAAATGAAGATCTGACAGAGCCAAGTTCAAGTATGTTTATTGAGACAAGAAAGAAATACACCTCAAAGGGATAGAGTAGCTTAGGCTATTTCTACCCCCCCCCCCCTGACAGAGCCCCAATGTGCCGAGGAACCTTTACGGCAGTTGATTAAGGTCTCCCAAGAGCAGCAGCTCATCCCCTCGCGAGTACAACTAGGCGAGTACCACACCCCAACACGCCACCTCTCACAAACAATTTACTGGCTACTAAATTAGTACCGGCGGGGGGGGGGGGGGGGTTGACACTGTGGGGTAACTGGAGACCGGCGGATGGTGAAGTGTTGTAAAGATCACGCCACGCGCGCCTCGGTTCAGCCCCAGAAACAAACGGCAAAATAGTAACGCAGTCTTTCATTTCCATGCTACTAATGCACCACATCATCCAAACAGTGGGCCGTCAGGTTCACCAGGTTTAGGTACACTATATGAACAATTCTAGTTTTATTAGCTAGTTCTGTGTACATGTTTCATTCTAGTTTGACTAGCTAGTTCTGTACACATGTTTCATTCTAAGGTTCACCAGGTTTAGGTACACATATGAACAATTCTAGTTTGACTAGCTAGTTCTGTGTACATGTTTCATTCTAACTGTTCGAAGCCACGACTCGTAGTTGTAATCCCAAACATTGTATTCTCTTTTGGCCCGTTCCGTAGACACTAAGCGCTGTGGGAGGTTAAATATCTCGTAGCCTGAGCCAGCAAGTGGCGGTGTTGGGTGTGAGAGTTTATGGCAGCAATGTCTCATATGGTGAAGGGCTAGATGCTCCCGAAGTCAGTGGTAGCGCATACCCGAGGGACTTCTAACCTCGACTTGGTAGCCAGATGCTAATAATAATAATATGTATCCAGGATGGTCGGATGGTGGCGGTGATTCCTGATGATAGGCTGCGGTCTGTCCCTTTGGCAATATGGGTATAACGTGCCATTATGAGCTGTCCAGTTAACTCCCACAGCGGCAGAGTAGTTTTTTGGGATTATTTTTTAGACCACAGACGTGGCCACACGTTTACAATGCTAACCAGCATATATACATTGTCTTCTGTCCTCCATGGACAGGGTTATTGACCTGTTAAAAGATATAGTTCAGAGATTTATTGTACAATCAACCACAGGTGATTGTAGTGCTTATAAAATGCTAATCTAACCTACATACATAAATACATAAATTGGGCGCCCGTGACTCTCCCCTTCTACATATGCCTACTGGCCGCTCCTCACCAACTTTACCCTCTCCAGATGTTCCACCATTCTCAACCTGATTACTTTCTCCAGCACTTTACACGGATATTGGTGAGGGGAAGAGTGAGGGTTATTATTACACCGTCTCTCACCCCCTCAGCGCTCACACTGCTCTCCCTCCACCTCTTACCCATCTCTCAGATGAGAGGGTAACCCACCAGAACTGAACATCACTGATAACAGCAACACCGACGACACCTCATGGCGGTAGTGGAGGCAGACTTCATACCCGGTTGTAAATATGGATAGGAAGTAACACAAAAGGGTCGCTAGTGACTACCAGATAACAAATAACTAAAATGCGGAGCCCGAGAGCTGGATCTCAGCCCTTGCAAGGCCAGCTCTGACGAAGGAAGGGGGAAAGGGCCTTCCCCTCCCCTAATCCATACCTGTCTTGAGCAAATGAGATTCTGGCAGAGGACGCTAGTGTGGAAGAGAGCCTCGATGTCAATACCTGCAGGTCACATGTTTACACACACACACATGCGTCTGACACGTGTTTGAACATAATTATAACACATGTTAATCTAAAAATACCACGATACTAAAAACACACACTGCAAGACATTATTTAAAAAATGGCATTACAAATAGATTAAAGTTAGGCAACAATTAAGGTGTGTCCCTACCCAATGTGGCGTTCTTAATATAACCGGGCAAGTGAAGGCCAGTGGGTGCCACTGTGGCCTCATCCTTCCCTAGCCACATGCGAGGCACTATGCTTGCTTCTACCTGCGGTACACCTTGGCTCCCAGTAGCACTTGTGGTAGGCCGTGTGCTCCTGTAAACCACATGCTTTCGTAGTCCATGGGTCCTCATGGCCTCAATTATATAGCACTAGCTAATTAATGTCTGTGTGCTGTCCTTGTTGTGGTTATCGGTGCTCGACTCTGACCTTATGAAGTCTTGCAGCTAACAAAGTATTCTACTCAAGATGGCGAAGGTGTGGACCTCGTTTATCCCACAGTTTGTGCTTCAATTCTTTTGAAACTCAAAGTGTTGCTAGACCGTTGCTCGTGGATTACAAGAACCCAAGGACTTTATAGCTGCGGAGTTGATAGAGCTCGGGACAACTGCATGCAGCACACGATAGAGGCACACAAGGGCCTCAAGAATCCTCGACCCCCAAGAACTGTGAGCTCCAAAAATCCAAGGCCATGTAGAACGCAGGAAGCCCCAAGGACCCAGAAACTCCCCCTAGAGCCCAGGAAGTCCCAAGAGCCCAGGAAGTCCCAAGAGCCCAGGAAGTCCCAAGAGCCCAGGAAGTCCCAAGAGCCCAGGAAGTCCCAAGAGGCCAGGAAGTCCCAAGAGCCCAGGAAGTCCCAAGAGCCCAGGAAGTCCCAAGTGTCCAGGAAGTCCCAAGAGCCCAGGAAGTCCCAAGAGCCCAGGAAGTCCCAAGAGCCCAGGAAGTCCCAAGAGCCCAGGAAGTCCCAAGAGCCCAGGAAGTCCCAAGAGCCCAGGAAGTCCCAAGAGCCCAGGAAGTCCCAAGAGGCCAGGAAGCGGTAGGAGCTCAAGGGCACAAAGGCGGTGATAGTCGTATGGGCACAAAGGCGGTGATAGTCGTAGTGTATACTGTTAACTTGGCTGGTAATATTGGTCTGCAAAGTCCATACACCTCAGCCTTTATCATGCGTCTACAAGCATCTATCCGTACGCATTTCCTTAACAATACCGTACGAACCTACGCTGACTGAGATATCGGGTTCGATGCTCATTATCCCGAGAAAAATTCGAAGTTGAGTCACTTGTATTTCCACTTAAGCAAGTCAGTTTGGACGCTTGTGTCATAGCTTACAGGGACACCCAGGATGACGAGGCACTGTAGAAACGTTGTAGAAACATTTCTTGTTACATCTTGAAGACTTTGTTCCGGCAATATTTCTTACATTTTAAGTCTATACAGCTATAATGTCCACAGTGTTCCGTTAACATTTTTATTATAATCTACTTAGGTTTATTCTGAACTTATTACCCTATCTCTCACGCACGGAAGCTGGAGTTTTATTGTGATTTTGTGGCATTTTTAGTGTACTGCATAGATTATGGCTCGGGCCGGGCTTGCGAAGTAGAACTCCCAGAACCCCATCAAGAAGGTATCAAGCAGGTATCCAGACAGTACATTCGTTACATATTGATAACCTGTAGACGATTTCGAGTTCTATCCCGTGGCTTGGACTGTGGCAAGCCTTCCCTGGCGAGTGCTTGTCTTCATAGCTCGAAGGCACACAGCCATAACAGCCAGGCTGATCCGGCAACTTCACAAACACTTGTCTAGTTTTCTTATATTTGTTGGCGGATTTAAAAAGTCGTAGGGTTTTGAAGTTTACACTGTGTTCTCTAATTGTTCCTATGGCACTCTAACCTTTCATTGGATTTGCTGCACGGATCAGCTGTAATACATTCTAGTTAGGACATCTCTGCCTTGAAAGGGGAAGTGAGTACAGGGCAGTATGCCAGTCGAGGGGCACCAGTGCTCTCAAAGTACTCTACCTGACCTGGCTTGGCTTGGCAGCCAGTGTTTTCCAGGGTCACATAATCGACCCCTCTCATTTTCCTTGGCGGTAATTGGTTGCCTCACTTAACTGGTAGCGGCAGCAGGAGTGTTGTGACCTGCTCCAGTGACAACCCAGATACTCTTGGCACTCAGCCCAACAGCTGCTGCCAAGTAGGTAACGAACCCTTACGTCAGACACAATATTACGTCAGTATAAACAGCTCATAGCCACACTATATTAAAATCTTTACCTTCATCTTTTGCCACTGCGAGAACCTGGGAGGGTCGTTTGGTTGTTTCCTTACAGGTGATGCCTTTGTTCACCCAGCAGTAGAGATAGATGGGAGTATTGTATTGTATATGCAATACCCAATACAACACGTTGTATGGCAGGTGTTGCGGGTCACATGCTGCTGCAGTATGTCTCTTATCACTCTGGTTGGAGCAGGAATGGGGCAAACACTGTCTCTTGTTGAGGTCACGGACCCTCTGTAGAGCCAGTAATGGTGCGCTTCGTGTCACACTGCTCATCTTCCTCTACCAGCAGTAGGTGTCAACACCTCAGTACCTCGTGTGACACACCACAGCTACTGCCACCCACCAACTCGCCCACTACCATACTCACACTCGCCACTCTCATTGTACATAACGCACTTACACAATAAAGATAGCGTGAAGCGCGCACACCCTCCCCCCCCCCCACACACACACACCCGTGCACCTGGCACCAGCGGTTGGCACCACAACACTGCCGTAAGTAACACACACGCTGTATATACCCACAAATGTAAGTGATGATCAAATGAGCACCACTTTGAGACGGGGGATTGCAAGAGGCTGTCTACAACACCACTTGCAACAGTGCAGCTCAACACAATGAAACGGACAGAGAGAAAGATCTAGGAGTTGATATCACAAACCTGTCTCCTGAAGCCCACATAAAAAGGATAACATCTGCGGCATATGCGAGGCTGGCTAACATCAGAACAGCGTTCAGGAACCTGTGTAAGGAATCATTCAGAATCTTGTACACCACATATGTAAGACCAATCCTGGAGTATGCAGCCCCAGCATGGAGCCCGTACCTTGTCAAGCACAAGACGAAGCTGGAAAAAGTCCAAAGGTATGCCACTAGACTAGTCCCAGAACTAAGAGGCATGAGTTACGAGGAAAGGCTGCGGGAAATGCACCTTACGACACTGGAAGACAGAAGAGTAAGGGGAGATATGATCACAACCTACAAAATCCTCAGAGAATCGAACGACCGGGTAGACAAGGACAAACTATTCAACACTGGGGGGACGCGAACAAGGGGACACAGGTGGAAACTGAGTACCCACATGAGCCACAGAGACGTTAGAAGGAACTTTTTCAGTGTCAGAGTAGTTAACGGATGGAATGCTTTAGGCAGTGATGTGGTGGAGGCTGACTCCATACACAGTTTCAAAGTAGATATGATAGAGCCCAGTAGGCTCGGGAATCTGTACACCGGTGATTGACAGTTGAGAGGCGGGACCAAAGAGCCAAAGCTCAACCCCGCAAGCACAAATAGGTGAGTACAAATAGGTGAGTACAACACCTTTGCTTAGGTCAACCACGAAACAACACTGTTGAGGCCTCTCACTAAAACCTGACTGTATCACTAATTTAATCACAAAACTCTATACATAAGCATAAAGGTGGAGGGTATGAACACTACACCTATGATACAACCCTCTGGTAGCACGGTACACACACGAGAGACAGAGAGACAGATGAGACAGACAGACCGACGAACAGACAGACAGAGAGAGAGAGAGAGTTTTAAGAGAGAGAGAGAGAGAGCCAGAGAGAGAGAGAGAGAGAGCCCGAGAGAGAGACAGAGGAGAGAGACGAGAGAGGAGACAGGACAGAAGAGAGAGACAGAGAGCAGAGGGACAGAGAGAGAGAAGCGAGAGCAGCAAAGAGAGACCTGAGAGGAGAGATGAAGAGCAGCGGAGAATGAGAGAGACAGGAGAGCGAGAGAGACAGAAGGAGGAGAATGAGAGACAGAGAGAGAGAGAGAGACAGAGAGAAGAGAGCAGAGAGAGAGAGACAGAGGCGAGACAGACAGACAGACAGACAGACGACAGACAAACAGACCGAAGATAGACAGTGACAGAGACAGACTGACAGACAGACTAGACAGAGAACAGACAGAGACAGACACAGACAGACAGAAGACAGAGAGAGGACCACACACACAGACCGTCCATGGGTAATACTATGACCCTTCCATAACGAGGTGTAACCCCTGCACCTGGGGAGAGGTCAAGGGTGGTTCTGGCCTCTGACCCACCTCTCCAGCCCCCACAGAGGTGCCCATACTGCGAAGCCTAGTCTACCTGCGCCTGGCCGGCCGCCGGCGCCTCGACAAGGGGTGGGGATGTTGACCCCTGTGGTGGCTGCACTATTGACTGTTGTGGTCATCACATATCGTGTGAGCAGGCAGCGTCGGTTAAAGAGGCAACAAAACCTGTCCTCACACACCCCCTTTCACCGCTAGAAAATAGACAAGAGATCTTTACTAACCCGCATACATCTGCCCCTAGCTACTTAAGCTACTGGGATTACATGAAATCAATGAACTTGCACTCTTGGAATGAGACGAGAAATGTCACAATATACACATGTAAATGGTGTGTATTTGACCATTGTATACAGTTTTACAGGTGGCAACAGTGGCCCCTGACCTTGGGTGCATAACACACCTGGGTGACAGATGTCACAGCAAGTGTAAAATTGTCACAGTAATAGTAGTGGCGTCCATAATAAGACTAGAGAACACACCGGAGGTCCACCACTGCAAACTTTCTACTAAGCAAACCATACCAGATATCCGTTGGAACACAACCGTACAAAACTTTCAAGTGGGAAACTTAAGTCTCCTGCTCAAGTTCCTGGTTCAGCCTGGCTGCGATGGTTAAGTGCACCTGCTAATTATTAAGGCAAACGGTATGCCTTTGTAGCTCCCAGTCATAATCACATATATAATGAATATCATATACAAGAAAAATCACATATAAGAATAATGATGTTATAGGACTAGAGGTGTATGGTGTGTACTCACTCTAGTTGGTGCTTTGCGGGGGTTGAGCTTTGTGCTCTTTGGTCCCGCCTCTCAACCGTCCAATCAACGGTGTACAGAGGTTCCCGAGCCTACTTGGGCTCTATCATATCTACAATTTGAACACTGTGATGGAGTCAGCCTCCCCATCACTGCCTTAATAGCATAGGTCCATCTGTTAACTAACTCTGACACTGAAAAAGGTTCTTGCTAATGTCTCTAAGTGGTCATGTGGGTAGAGGTGCGTGCATGCGTGCCTTGTGGTGTCCACATGCGGCAGTGGTGTGCGTTGCCGGCTAACTGGCACTGCGTCAACATATCGTGGGAAGTGCTTTGGGGATCAGGTTCCTGTTATCCCTGGTGTATCAGAAACATATGACGGGCCTCAGACGGGCTGGGGGGAGGCTGGGGGGGAGGCTGGGGGGAGGGGCTGGGGTGGGGCTGGGGGGGAAGGCGAAGCGGGGGATGCTGGGGGGGATGCTGGGGGGGAGGCTGGGGGGAGGCTGGGGGGGAGGCGGGGGGGAGGCTTGTGGGGGGGAAAAAGGGGGCGCAGGGGGGGAGACTGGGGGGAGACTGGGGGGAAGGCAGGGGGGAGGCTGGGTGGGAGGCTGGGGGGGAGGGCTGGGGGGGAGGGCTGGGGGGGAGCTGGGGAAAAGCTGGGGGAGGCAGGGGGGGAGGCTGGGGGTGAGGCTGGGGGGGAGGCCGGGTGAGGCTGGGGGAGGCTTGGGAGGGGCTGGTGTAAGGCTTGGGGGATGGCTGTGGTGTTAGTCGGTGGGATTCGGTTGGGATGATGGTGCTGGTGGAGGCTGGGGGAGGCAGGGGGAGGCAAATGGGGTGGAGGCAGGGGATGGCAAAAAGGGGAATGCTTGGGGGGGATCTAGGCCTTGGTTTGAGGCTGGGGTTATGCTTGTGGGAGGGGGGAGGCTGCGGGGGGAGGACCAGGGGAGGCTTGGTTATGCTGGGGGGGAGTCTTGGTGGGGGGTGATG
>WNGS01005641.1:6499362-6528149 GCA_020271785.1 Procambarus virginalis
ATATATGAAACCTGCTGCCTGAGTAACAGCTTCTCCCCGGAATCAACCTACCCTGGCTTTGCGCCCTGGTGAGGCCACTCCAGACCGACAACCAGAGAGCAACTCCATAGTCTCCTGAGACTGATGGATGCCTACTACTACTACCAATATTGGCAAATACAGTATTTAAAAAGCCAATGTCTCCTGGGATTTGTTCCATAGCAGCGAGTACAATGTGGGGGGCAAACTAAGATGTTTGTAATGGATATATAATCAATAGTGAGTGAAGACACTTGAGGGAGGTGTGGGCTACGTCAGGAGAGAGTACAGCAGCACGCCAGGCTAGGTGAGCAACACCCGCCCTACTTGGCTGGCTGTAAAGTTCACCCTCCATTATAATCATTGCAGTTGCTAACCTATTATGACTGTGTAGTGTTACCTCACCCAGTTAGCAAAGGCTCTTCATTTTCAAGGACAATAACCTTTCATTGGTTAAAACAAATAAAAACCTTCGCTTTTTTTAATAATAAAAAAATCTGATACACTTTGTTAAACTATCTACAGTTAAAGAAAATATAAGCTCTAAAAGTTGTCGTAAAAGGTTAGAGGAAAACTTGTCTTCCGGCGATAAACTGTCAACACCCCAGCCGGACAATTTTTTTTTTTTTTGGGGGGGGGGAGTAAAGAGGAAGGAGAGGCAAAGGTGAAGGGACGTTTAGAAGTGGGAAATACAGTGAGGTATGAAAGCAGGCGGACTGTCCGCCTTGCTGACACCCCCGCGGTGAGTGAGGGAGAGGAGCAGCAACCCTTCACTCCGGGTTTATCTCCGGCGTCCTGCCCTTATACGGACTCCTACCATCACCAAAGGTCATATTCACTCCAAAAAAATCTACCACTTACGGGGCTATTCATGCCCGTGCCACCTCTTGGGGGGCTTACTGTCATCAATCTCTTTTCGGGGGGGGGGGATAGAAATAGCCTAAGCTACTCTATCCCTCTGAGCTGTATTTCTTGCTTATCTCAATAAATATACTTGAACTTGAATCTCTTTTCTGCCTGTGGGTAGTTACCTGACAGTGATTACTTAAGTCACTTCGAGGGACCGAGCTCTAGCTCTTCACGCCCAGCCTACTACCCCTGTTGTAACTATTGCAATATAACAAGTGGCTTCCACAAAGCCGCCATGTTAGGTGCCTTAGCCTAACCAGCCAGAGGACCCATGAACAGAAAACGAGACATATCAATCTCGCCAGCCGCTTCAATTTCCCTGTACATCAGTTTTTAGCCTTAGCTATAGAATACTTCAAAATGCGACGTGCTATAAAGAGAAGAGGTTGAAGGAACAAAGACAATAAGATAAAGGAGAAGTTCCGTGGTAGATCAAGTTGATTTCCTGGTTGCAATTCTTTGACCATGTCGTAGTTCAGTGGATTAAGGCAGCGTCTGGGATCCTCTCGGATGTAGGTTCGAACCCTCGTCACGGCCCTTGTGGATTTGTTCACAAGATAGAGGTTATGTGGCTGATCCAGAGCTTCAAGTGTCTTAAGATAACGCTCTAATTGGTCTTTACCAGCCAGACGAGACTTAAATGACGGAGCTAAATGGCTGCAGTGTATTCTCTAAAACACCAGAGTGCGTGCGAGCCCATACGCGAGAATGCGTGCGCTCACATACACAGCCACGAGCGTAGCTCTCATCCTGTAACTACACTTAGGTAATTACAGGAGTGCGTACGCTCGCATACACGAGAGTGGGTGCGCTCGCACACACAAGAGTGCGTGCGCTCGCATACACGAGAGTGGGTGCGCTCGCACACACAAAAGTGCGTGCGCTCGCATACACAAGAGTGCGTGCGCTCGCATACACAGGAGCGCTCACACAATGACCAGACATTTCCTGTCAATAAACATGAGCACATGGATAACTCCCCACAGTGTTTCAAAAGTAGTTATGATAAAAAGAGGAAAGAGGCGTTCGGTGTGTGAAAGGTGGGGCCCAGGAGCTGATACTCTGTCAAGCATCCACAATCAATACGGTGAGAGTATGCACACACGCGCGCGCACAAACACACAGCACGTACATAGGCTCACATACACACAGAGGCATGTATGTGCACACACACGCACGCACACTTCGGTAGTACAATCGGGCGCGTTTCCTGTCACCTAATGCACCTGTTCACCCAGCAGAAAATAGGTACCCAGGGCTTAGTCAGCTTATTGTGGGGGTTGCATCCTAGGGTCAGTACTTTCATCATGGGGAAAACCTCGATATAAATCTATATATATATATATATATACACTGGCTGCCTGTCCCTCGACACAATGAATATCATATTATACATACAGGCATGCATGTGCACACAGGTACTGGTGTAGAGAGAGGCACACACGCACATAATATATATATATAGCAGCAGCAGTACTTGGTGAACCCAGGGAGCACGAGGCTAGGTTGTCAAGGTAAACAAGATCATGTTTACATGTGGGCCACCCTCCATGTGGAGCCAGGTGTGTGGGCCACCCTCCATGTGGAGCCAGGTGTGGGGGGCCACCCTCCATGTGGAGCCAGGTGTGTGGGGCCACCCTCCATGTGGAGCCAGGTGTGGGGGCCACCCTCCATGTGGAGCCAGGTGTGTGGGCCACCCTCCATGTGGAGCCAGGTGTCTGGGCCACCCTCCATGTGGAGCCAGGTGGGGGGCCACCCTCCATGTGGAGCCAGGTGTGGGCCACCCTCCATGTGGAGCCAGGTGTCTGGGCCACCCTCCATGTGGAGCCAGGTGGGGGGGCCACCCTCCATGTGGAGCCAGGTGTCTGGGCCACCCTCCATGTGGAGCCAGGTGTCTGGGCCACCCTCCATGTGGAGCCAGGTGTCTGGGCCACCCTCCATGTGGAGCCAGGTGGGGGGGCCACCCTCCATGTGGAGCCAGGTGTGTGGGGCCACCCTCCATGTGGAGCCAGGTGTGGGGGGGGGGCACCCTCCATGTGGAGCCAGGTGTGTGGGGCCACCCTCCATGTGGAGCCAGGTGTGTGGGGCCACCCTCCATGTGGAGCTAGGTGTGGGGGGGGGGCCACCCTCCATGTGGAGCCAGGTGTGTGGGGCACCTCCCGCCGCGCCTGCCCCAGCAACACCTACACCAATCAACACCCCCGCCCCGCACTAATGACCCTACCACACCCCTCAGGCACTATGCTCTACGTGTACCACGCTACTTCACTAAATATACACCCCCCCCATTAATTTTCAGCGAGTCCTAAAGATTGTCAAGCATTTACTGCCTTCCTTGACACCTATTTCGGGATATTACACTTCACTTTATATTTACTTAATTTTATTACTATAATAAGCCTACGACTCGACCCAAGCCGAGAAGTAAAGCTTAAACCACTACCAGTTATGGACCAAAATCAGTAATTACCAATTAGAAAAATATAAATATTTTATATTTAATTGCATCTCAAAATGAAAGGAAAATTATGTTGAAGTTAACAAGTTTTGTTTACACACACACACACACACACACACACACACACACACACACACACAACACACACACAGTATATATTTGATATTTAAAGGTTACAAGATGTGCATTGGTTGATACAATGAGAGCTTAAAGGTCATAGATCTCTTAGAGCACCTCCGCTTCCGGACAGGAACCGAGGATGCAGCAGGCGTTTCTCCTCTGGATCGCCACACTGAGGCGCTGAAACAAAAAACTGGCAGCCCTTGGGTCACTGGTGATGTCAATGAGCCTGGAACCCAATTCCTTGAGAAATCTCAAGGCACTACTACCCCGGGGGCCATGCGTCTCAGGCCCTATGAAAACAAAGGTGTATTGACTTTCCGATCGCCTATATTTGACCGATTTTGCTATTTCTATGTGGTTGGCCGCCCCACCTGCTTGATCAGTACCAAAGTGTATGTAGGTGTCAGCCAGGGTGGATACACACGTGTAGTCCCACGCCAACTGTGTATCCCACCTTCCAGGGGTATATAGTGATGCCATCAGGGCGAAGTGCGGGGTCATCCGGGTTTTGGTCCCCTAGGATGCGAGGCTCTCTTTCCGCTGGGCACTGAGCTCCTCTTGATGATGTCAATGACCTCGTTGTGTCTTGCATGCCAGGCCTTGGAGCTTCCGCAATGCAACCCATGCAGTCCATATTGGTCTGCTTCCACCCTGTTGCAAATACACTTGTATTCAGTGTGAATTGGGGCACCAAGGCGGAGGGCCACTGCTACACGAAGGGATTCTGGATCTAGACGCGTGCCCGTTGCCGACATGGGTACTGCCAGAAGAAAGTCTCCTGCATGACTTTTCTTGCAGAAGGAAGTCTCCTTCTTTCATTTTCTAGTACGATAATTTTTGGCCTTATGTAACGCATACAAAGCGTTGTTTGTAAGAGGACAGGTTGCACCGACACCGACAACCTGTCCTCTTCAACGTCGCTTTTCGCTCGAACTGTTGGACGCTGGTTAGGCACCAATGGACGTGCCATGGACACAACACATGGGGTGACCTAATACCCTCTTCTGATGATGGCCGGCGCTAAACAACTTAATAGGTATCAACAACGTTGTCAGCAGATCTGAATACACAGCGTAGCCCTGCGCCCTGCAGCCCTCAGACCTTGAGAGACGGTCCTGGGCGACGGAGCGTCACACACACACACACACACACACACACACACACACACACACACACACACACACACACACACACACACACACACACACACACACACACACTCCTAGCTTTCTAGATCCTGGCCCGTGTAGAAGATATATATTTTTATAATAAACTAAGAAAAGCAGCAGACGTTTGGTACTCCTATTCCTGCCCACTACCGAGAAACCTTCGACCATCCCCGGTCAATAACATCAACTGGGTTTACAGAACGCGTTACATAAGGACAAAAACTGTCGTACTAGAAAATGGAAGCGTATCGCGAAAGTGACATACTGTCCCGTGTTCTGTTTTGGGTCTTCTGGTAGGTTATGAGAGGACACTTTAAATTGACCGATTTTTTGACGTTGGGAAACCTTAGGAGGCCGGGCTGACCACACACCACACATGAGAAACTGCACTTGGAGTATGTAGCAGCCTACAGTTTAACACTACCATAAAATGAATGTAAATTACCTTCGAGAGTAGACAGAGAATGATTAGTTAATTCCGGCACTTGAATCACCTTAAGGAAGAAATAGTAGGGAAAACATTATTTGCATTGCCTGGAAGGTGTTGAAGACCACGCACCATTACCCACGTGCACACATGGACGCCTAACATTAACAAAGGGTATGTAGACAGTGAGGTTAGACAGCGTTCTAAACATATCAACAAAGTTATAGCCTAACGGGACCGATTTAACATAGTGGAATATGAACACCTTGTTAAAAATATGAACAACGTTATAACACCAAACAATGGATTCAATTTTAACGCTTAAATAGAAGTTTTAGCAAGTGAAGACTACTGTCTTGGTCAATCCCCTTCTCTCTTATACACACTTTTAATTTCCCTTTATTCACTTTGTAGTTCGGTAGTATCCAATTTATCCTGTGAATTTTTCTTGAGATTCTGGCATCGATCTTCTTCTCCTTTCTTCAAATCCCAGCTCATGACATTTCTTACTTTCTTGCAAACCAGATCTGACCAGTTGATGCTCTTAAAACTTTTATGTTGGGCCTGTTGAAACTTTGGGAGTCTGGTGTGTGTGTGTGTGTGTGTGGGTGGGTGTGTGTGTGTGTGTGTGTGTGTGTGGTGTGTGTGTATTATATATATATATATATATATATATATATATATATATATATATATATATATATATATACGCCAATCCTCCCCACCCCCACCCCTCCCCCCTCAACACCACATTCCAGTTAGCGTGCATCTACTCAGTTAAAACCAAGCCCCACAACACACAATTCATAGATAAAATACTGACTACAAACTCCCCCTCCCCCCAATAAAAAAATTATTAAAAACATTAATAATAAAATTAACCCTTCAACAGATCAAAACAAGCGCACAAGCATCGGAGTGTGTACATGTGTACAAGCAAGTGTGTACAAGCATGTGAATACTACACAGTATTTATTCTATAGACATCCACTTATGTTGAAATACACGTGAGAAACCTAGCTTACAGTCACACCTCCCTAACAAAAAGAGAGCAAGAAAGTATAGTTAGGGCAAGAGCAAGAAAGAAGCTTAGCATAGTTACCAAACACACACATCGTGTCAGCAAGGCGGACAGCCCGCGTACTAACAGATTTTTTTTTTGTAATGTCTAAACTTTCCCTTGACATGTGCCTCTCTTATCTTCTTTACTCCCGTATCTCACCAAAAAAGAATCACACCTACGCCCTTCCCACAGCTACTCACACTACCCACACCACACCCACGCTAACACTGAAATAACGTTGATTACATTTCAACTCCTTACGGGCTATTCATGCTCGTGCAACCTTCATGGGTGACTTAATCTTCGTCAATCATTCCAACTCCACAGTTACAGCCCCGCTCCTGTGCCAGGTAAGTCCACTACGGGCTCGCCATAGCCCGTGCTACTTGGAACTTTTTGTTCCCAGTAGCTGAATCTTAAACACTAACAACATTCCAACTCTACAATATAATGTTCCAGTCTCAAGCTTACAACACCTGTTACCAACGTCCCCCCGACATAAGCGCCCCCCCCCACACACACACACAAAACGATAAACATCTGGATTTGAACCACCAAGTTGAATATAACATAAAATTTACGTACTGGAATAACACGCTGGGCTTTTTTTTACACAAACTTTTCACTATATTCAATATCGAAGCAGCTTTAAATCAGAACCAGGGTAAGCAACACCGCTCAGACCACAACACAGGGTAGACATGCTCACTATATACAAAATACTTGAATAGGCAGGCCAGACAAGGACAACAACGTGCAGTAAGCAAAGGAGACACAGATGGAACTTACAAGTATTCAAATGAGAGAGACACACATTATAAATAGTTGTTTTCAGTGTGAGGATAGTGAAAAGCGGTGGAGGCATATGGCACATACACATTAAATAAAGATCTGACAGAGCCAAGTTCAAGTATGTTTATTGAGACAAGAAAGAAATACACCTCAAAGGGATAGAGTACCTTAGTCTATTTCTACCCCCACCCCCCCTGACAGAGCCCCAATGTGCTGAGGAACCTTTACGGCAGTTGATTAAGGTCTCCAAGAGCAGCAGCTCATCCCCTCGCGAGTACAAACTAGGCGAGTACCACACCCCAACACGCCACCTCTCACAAACAATTTACTGGCTACTAAATTAGTACCGGCGGGGGGGGGGGGGGGGAGGGTTGACACTGTGGGTAACTGGAGACCGGCAGATGGTGAAGTGTTGTAAAGATCACGCCACGCGCGCCTCGGTTCAGCCCAGAAACAAACGGCAAAATAGTAACGCAGTCTTTCATTTCCATGCTACTAATGCACCACATCATCCAAACATGGGCCGTCAGGTTCACCAGGTTTAGGTACACCAATATGAACAATTCTAGTTTTATNATTACCAGTATTTCAATAACTATTACCCATCAAGGTTTTTCCTCAAAGTGTTACCAAGTGCAACCAGTAAGAAGTGTTACTTAGTATTAATCAGTATCATCAAAGGTTAATATAATCTAGTGTTACAATTCATCTCACTCTTCCCTCATATTCTCTCTCTCCCACACTTCTCTATTACATGACTTGAAATGGTTCATACGGACCAAAATGTCATGTCTTCATTTTCTGATGTGTGCTTTGGATATCAACGCCTTCCTCTATCCAGTTGCTGCTGAAGAGGTCCTGTCACCGGGATGAAAGTCTTCCAAAATTATTCTGTAATTGTAGCTTTTCTTTATTTTGCACTAACAAAAAATTGTATAAAAATGTGTACATGTGTATGCATGTATATGTATATGTATATATATATATATATATATATATATACACACACACATATACACAATCTTTATTTTTGCATTGTCAGGTTTCCAAGTTAGGGACACACTCATATCAAAGGAGAAAATTCAGCATACATTGAACTGAGATTGTTAGTACAATAAGTGTGCATTTCAATATGATGGTTGCATTGGAAATAAATGGGATTAATTGAAGGCATGGTTTATGAAATTAGGTTTATTTGCCAGTTCAAGAAAGATATAAAGTAGAGTCAAAGACAGCAAGACCCCTAATAGCTGACCAAGCAGTTATGATGTCATTCTTGGTCACTTTTTAACATCCAAATACGGTTATGACTTATACAACACACATTTTGAATTTATCCATAAATGATTTACTTTTAAACCAAGTTTAAAAGTTATAACAAAATACTGTACTGACTTCAAGAAAAAATTCTGAATTTGACTTACAGTAATGATTCATTGTCATACAAAGGACAGAATAATATTTTAGAACACTGCATTTGTAAAGTTGTCAGTCATTCATCATTCTTTATGAAAAGGGTTCCAATTGGGGTCATACCTACTGTTAATTAAAAATTAAAAATCTGTATATATGGTATAATTTTGGAACAATAGATAACTGTATTACCTTCGTTTAACGTTTACATCAAAATAACTTTTTAAAAAATTTAACGATTAGTTATGTATCCTGTTTTAGTTTTCCATTCTATCAGGTTCATACTTGGAAATAATAATTATAATTCCTATAACCTTCACAAATAAAATGTTCTCCTTAAATTATTATATAAATCATTACAATATTTCATCTTGATTCTTATTCTTGTGAAAAATAAGTTAATTTCTTTGAAATGCTATTACACGGATACTAAATTAGATAAGAATGTTCTGCATATCATCGACTACAAATTGTTGCAAGATTGATGTTTAGACAACAGAACTACACATCTAAATTAAACACTTTAGAAATTGTAGTGGTAACTTTTATTTACATGCTTTAAACAAAATTACACAATGTGAACGTTTGTATCTCGTATTGTGAAATATAAGAATGCAAAACTACCAACATCAATTTATGCACACAAGACCAATCATAGAAAAACAAAACCAGCATTTATAGAGCAAAAATGTCCTCATACAACTCTCAAAGTAACTTTTCAGTTTTCTTCAGAAACAAAAAATGCAAATTTATTGTGGAAGAGTATAAATGCAATAATGTGTTTGTGTACAAAACATTAAACAAAAAATTACTTGCTCTATGTAAATGCTTCCCTTGCTTTTCAGTGATAATTTACGTACAACAAATATGGCAACTGCATAATGTGACTAGGAGAAAGTGATTTACTTATGGCCAATCGAACTCACCAACTTTGATACTGGAAAGTTCACTTGCTCAATATTAAGTTTGTACTGCCTGACTATGTCCAATAATTTGGTAAACTAATACACAATACATTCATACACACCAAAATATCAATGCCATTTTATTTTTTTAGTATTTCAAAAATTAAGTAGTATAACACATGAAAGGGGGTAAGCATGCTGGACTCTTTATACCATTATCCTGTGTATTTATGTTGAGTGACAGTACACACACAAAGAAAAAAAATATTTAACAATACTTCAGACCCTTAAAGTGGAAATATATATCTCCATAAATTAAATTACAGACTTACATTCCTTAAGGCCTAATACTGGAGTCATTGTGCATTACGTAAATACCTGATAATGTTAAAATACAAATTATTGTGTGTGAAGGATTCAATTGAGTTATGCATAGAAGACAGGTATGTTACTCAGTCTACAGTGTACAGTTAAATAATGCCTAGGATACTGATGACCACCTTGCTTCAAGTGTCACTCTTAACTCGTCAATCATCACAACCTTATAGTTTCCCTCATAATGTAAAACAACAGTACACTGATAACAAATTAACATGTACCTATTAAAAGTCCAGAAAACAATATTACTGTTCATTTACAATGTATGAACATTTTCCAATCATTTTACATTGTTTTAATTTCAACCTGTCCTCACACTTAATGCACTGAAATGTAGACACTATGACCTCACAGCATCATTATCATCCTGGTGTTTCAGTCAAATTAAAAGCACTGTAATACTGATGCTCCCTTGGACTAATAAGTATCGACCTCGATAGGTCAGGTGGGTTGCCTATGTTCAACTACAGGTTGAAGATCATTTGTGCAGAATTTTTCATTACCATATTATCCCACTAATGTCTTACCTAAGCTCTGTCAAAAAATATGGGAAACTTTCAAAACATAACAGACAGCTCATTTTGATAAAAAAAAATTTAAGACGAGTCAATATATTCTCTACATTATCTTTGAAAAAATCTTAAGATCTGCAGGTTTATAGTTTATAATAACAATAAGGACACCAAAACACTTACTGACATATGTTGAGCAAAAACCTTGGTTCCTTTTTTTACTTAAGCTTAAATGACAAGATATTTTGTTACATTCTATTTTAATACAAATGTAATTAAATGCAAGTTAATGCCACATATGTAAAAGGCACAGTACAAGCACTATTTGAAGCACTCTGTGTAGAGGTGGCATGTGGTAGTGGGCTGTCTAATGACCAAATTCTAAACATACATGACATTCTTAAAGATGTAAACAAGAATGAGTCAGATTCAAAGCCTTCAATAATATGAGAGAAGCTATAACCTAGCACACACAGTTAACATGGTCAATAGTAGTTTCTCTCCCACCACACTTATCTAAGTTGCAACTCTTCAAATACATTTCTTTTAATTTTCACCTTTTATTTAATACATTATTCATATATTTCCCCATTATAACTTATATTTAGATACAAGTTATGACATACGGTACTTTATTAAGAAATAACAACCAAATACTGTACATCAAAGTTTGTGCAGACAACAAGTCACAATAACATGGCTGAAGAATTGATATCCAACCCACATATCTGAAAATGAAGAAATGACCACATTTTGGTCCGTCCTCAACCATTATCATGCTGTGCAATAGTGTGTGTGGAAGGGATAAATCTTATTCTTACCTTTCATCTTATGCTTATCTCCATCTTTGTTTTATTCCTCTCACCCTCATTCCTTATATTATTAATCTCTTCCACACACTATTACGCAACTTGATAATAGTCCAGGACGGACTGAAACATCATATTGTTTCTTTATTCTCAGACGGTTGGATATCATCAAAAAAAATTTCCAAGGTAAGTGTTGAGATATCTTTGGTCTCCGGGTATGCTTGTTAAAGGCCTTTGTTGAAATATGCAAGTTACCTTAAGTTTCACTCTGTATAAATATTAATTATTAGTGCACTTGTACAACCAAGAACCTACTGCCACCTCAAAGTCTAAGCTTATAAATAAATGATTTGATACAAGACTCTGCTCATATATACAACACTTGGCATAGACTTACATTCAGCACACACACTTGCACATAGATCCTTATATGTACATGTTGCATTTATTACACACTACAGTCATTCTTGTAACTTGTGACCAAGTTGATAAACGCATTAAATAAAAATTAAGTACTAATATTATCCATGAATTTGTGCTACTGACATCTTTTGCACACAAGGTGTGATCACCTGCAAGTCCGACCTTTTGGTCCACTCCGCTCTAACCATAACACTGATCACATTGGTCAGGCATTCAAGTTTTTGTTTTGTTTTCACAAATAAGCTAGTCAATGGCAAATCCAGATCTTAAACAAAGCTTGGAATTAAAAGTCTTGATGGTCACTTATGGCAGCCTGTATACAAGGGACGGAATATGTGATGAAAGATGCTGTATTTTTTTCTGTTTACATGTCTCATCTATTTGATGCTGTGCTTTACTTATACACTACTCTACTTTTGTATTTTGGGTTTAAATGTCAAGTTGTATATATAGTATTAAATTTTGCACCTTATCTTGTATTACAATAAACTTAGCAATCATAACAGTTTATTTTGAAAACAAATATTATAAAAAATTACATTAAAAATATCAAAGTGCATACTGTACTGTAAAAATTAAACACAATTTTGCAAAGTACAATTAAAATTGTTAAGGCTTGCAACATAAAAAAAAAAAATAAAGTAACTGTACAGTAACTTTTCAGAATGTAGTGGTTGGAAAGGTATAGCAGGCTCCCTCGGACCATACACTACTTGAGTATCCCAGTATTATATTACACAGCGACGGCACCAACACCAACGGCTTTTCCAGATACCAAACTCATACGTGCGTGATGCCACACTCGTACGTGCGTGATGCCACACTCGTACGTGCGTGATGCCACACTCGTACGTGCGTGATGCCACACTCGTACGTGCGTGATGCCACACTCGTACGTGCGTGATGCCACACTCGTACGTGCGTGATGCCACACTCGTACGTGCGTGATGCCAGACTCGTACGTGCGTGATGCCACACTCGTACGTGCAAGGCTCAGCATGTGCCAGTCTTAAACACTAATTCCCTGCACTTTTTATGCTTTTTGTATGTCTTTGTAACCAGCTCGTGCAATCATTACACGAAACAATGCTGATATCTTCAAATTTAAATATCTCATCATGGTTCAGTAAAGAAAACATTTTCAACTAGTGTGCTAACCAAGATCCAATATTTAGTGCCCATCTTGGGCACTCAATATGGAAAAAAGCTGACAAGCTTATAGTGTAACAACATTTGGCTGGTGCAACTGTACCCAATTACTTGCTGGACCACAAAATTATAATGTTTGTCAGTGTCCTGGCAAAGTGAATTGAACATAATTTTACTAATGCCTTACTAATTCATCATTCAAAAGCAATTCTTGCCTTTGTACACTTTCATTCGTTATGACAATTGTATCAACTTTACACCACTGCCAAATATCAGCACACATGAAAGTGAAATAATAGCTACTGTGTCACAATATGGACCAACATGAGGTGCCTCCATTATCTGGAAATGGCAGCTATGTATACCTGGTAAAATCAGGCAATACCTAGGGATATTTTTATGCATCCCTAATGCAATCAGAAGTATAGTGCTAAGATTCATATGGACTTTGTTCATGCTTACAATATAGCTGTTATTGTGGCATATTTATCCACCCTGTAAAAATAAGACACGAATTCGAGACCATGTCTGACGGGGAATCCCATCTCAGGGTTGCCAATATGAGATCATGTCTGATGGGTCTCCCATCTCAGGGTTGCTACAAGTTGAAGCTGTCATGAACATCATATACTGTACAGAGAAGCTATGAAGTCTGCTAATTTCTGGAGCCATTTCATATGACAGCGTCCACACACAGCTGTAAGCTCTCGTGAGAATAGTCCCGTAAAACTTACATGTTACATCACAGTGACCCTGGTATTGACAGGCTCTGCCACACCCCACCACCGCAACTTGAAGGACCCAGTACGCCAGCTGATGACTGGGTTCCACACAGCATGAAGGAAGATAAAGAGGGCACTTACTTCTCGGAATAACCAGCTAATCANATATAGTCCTGGGGACCATTCAGCTTGTTCGCATTTGTGTTCCTCACGTGTGCCCCAAAGAATGAGGTGATTTGGTAAATGCTATGCCCAAGATAACCATCCGAGTGCCGGCGGTGGGGTGGTTCAAATAGCCTCGGCTATCACCTCATTATGTCCGGTCGTGATGGTCAAGTGGTTTAAGGCGTCTTGTACATACCAGTTGCGTTGCTCCTGGAGTATGGGTTCGAGTCACTTCTGGGGTGTGAGTTTTCATTCATATATATATATATATATGTATATATATATATATATAATATTATATATATATATATATATATATATATATACATATATATATATATATATATATATATATATATATATATATATATATATATATATATATATATATATGTATATTATACATATATATGGTAATAGGAACACATATATATATATATATTATATATATATATATTATATATATATTATATATATTATATATTATATTATATATATATATATTATATAATTATATATGTATGTATGTGCTGGCTGGCTGTCCCCTGACACACTGAATTATTATTAAGAATAATATACAGTAGGATCCTACCGTGCCATGACATAATTCAAATTACTGTATATTGCATCACAAACCTTTCACACTTAGTCACCCACTGCCATGCCATCATAAAAATTCCTGCATTACTGTGTTATTATGCCAGAAAAGAGAATTTTCTAATTAAAGGGCTTGGTTGCCATATAAGTGATAGTTTGACTAATATGAATTGAAGTTATGATTTGTAGCTGCTTCATGTTTTGCATGATTATTTCATTGGCATTATTAGTAATGTCCACCGTAATAGATGGTATAGACTGTATATATTTTTTACTCCAATGTGCAGGTGTTCGCTAACCATGAGGAGCGGTGCGTACACTTTGAGGCTCTGGGAACCTGGGTGGTGGGTGAGGGAGGCCCAGTCAAGTTTACACTAGACTCTGACGTTGTCACCTCGCCGTGGGATTACATCGCTCTTTATAAGGTACTGCCGCTGTTTAAGCATTCCTTGGTGTCTTAAATACTCTCAGGAAAAACAAATAAGTTGTGAAAGTTAGGAAATTGGGTAATGATCAGATCAGAGTGATGGAATTCCAGTTGAAGTCTGTAAGGTTTAAAAATAAAGTTTCAGGTACAGTATATGGAAAAAGTTACCAAATAACCTTGTACAGTAACCATGTACAGAATATGGAACATCACTGGAAAGTTGCAAGCATATATATATGAGTGGTTGTGGTTGTATATAAATAAGTATGAGTTGCCTCACATTGAACTAATAAGCTTTCTGCAGATTGCCTTATTCATGTTATTTACCTTTCAAAATATTAAAAGTTATCTTGTTAACATTGTGCTTGAACCATGACTACTTGTGTGCCTAGGAATTGATCACTCTTGTATTTAGACAGATCCACCACCATCATCATAAGTACATTTGGATGTGCTGTACAATACACTAGTGTGCTAGCAAAACTGTGATGTCCAAAAGTGTTAGAGGACAGTGGTACCTCCATTTACAAATTTAATCCTTTCCCAGAGACAGTTTGTAAACCGAAACAAATTTTCCCATAAGAAATAATGAAAATTGAATTAATCCTTTCCACACTCCCAAAAATATTAACTTAAAAATACGTTTCGTACATAATACTACAAATATTTTGTACTACACTATGTACAAGTTATATCTTACCTTTATTGATGACTTTTGTTGACTTATTGAGGACGGTGAGGAAGGGGGGAGGAGGAAAGGTGTTAGTGTTTGGAAGGAGAGGCCCCTTCCATTATAACAGCAGTGATGACATTTCTGGGGTACTCTCTCTCTCTCTCTTATGTTTTGCAGACATACAGTACCAGTAGGACCTGGTTGTGGCTCACTGATTGTTTGTCTTACTAAGAATCTGTCGATAGATACTTGTTTTTCTCTACATTTTAACACTTTTCTGTAGTGAGCCATCATATTATCTCACTATGAATGATCTCTTGTTTTTCCTCTATCGTCATCTTCACACTTGTTTTCTTAGGTTGAACCTTACTACTGACTTTCTTGGGACCCACGGCGTGATATATAATAATTACTTTTATGTTAAGAAACAAAAAAGAAGAAAAACAATGAAATTTTTCACAGAGACTTTAAGTGCAATTGTCACTAGGTGGGAGGCACTGGTAAACTGAAGCGTGCCTCTCCCTTGCCACCATGAACCACGAGCTTGGTCGACCTATATATGTATCAACAAACTCGCCAAGCGAGGCAAAGCTCGTAAACCGAGTCAAATTTTTTGAAGAAATTTAGCTTGTAAACCAAATAATTTGTAAACTGAGGTTCCACTGTGTTTTACTGTTTAATTGCTTGCATTTATAGTATTGCTGTTTAAAAAGTTTGTTCAATTCTAAATTTGGCTTTGTTTGAAATTTTAAATTATGTACTACCCATTAAGACCCAACAATTTAGTGTTTATGACAAGTTTTAGTTTTATGCTCATTGGATATTTTATGGTAATCAAAATTTTGCTTACTTCAAATTTGTTGAACTATTTAATGAATTATTTGCAAAGTTTAAAATTTACAACACTGATTTCCAGGTGGACTTCACATCGATGCACCAGTACATCACGTACACTTATATACCCCAACCCACACTTGGGGACACCTCACAACGCACCTTCCAGGTATGCTGCCATCTTTCTTTACATGCATAAACTATCTCTCTACTGTGAAATCAAAGAAAATAACAATATATTTTATTGCAGAGACCTTGAACACTTAATTTACATTATCTAGAAAAGCAAAATAAAGTAGGACATGATTGAAATATATACACTGTAAATACATACTGTATAAGAAATACAGTACTGTATTTATATACAGTATATATATGTATGCTGTAAAGGAGGGATATGATAAGGGTAATATTAATTTTGACTACACTTGTCAACAAATGTTGCCAAATTAATAACACTTGTTCCATTGCTTTAATTAATTGGATTACATCCCTGAGAACTGGAGGTTGTCTTTAGCAAGAGTTAAACCAGGGTGTCAATGGAAACTGACTGAATAAGATGTTTATTTATATTTTAGATGTTGATGAACAATGGTTACATGCAGTAGTCATTCCACCTGATAATGAAATAAACTTTACATGACTGAGCTGATGAAATTAGAGCTTTTCTTAAAAATAGCTTCCCTCACTTTAAATGTTCAAAGTGCACTCCTTGAAATGATTCACACTGCAGACATATAAGTATGCAATCAGAGGGTTAACAAGGTTCTAAATACTGCATATAAACACAAAATAGAACATGAAACAAGGGAGGCAAATTTTACAAGTTTGATTCAAAAAGTACCGTGGTAATTACTGTTTGGGGAACACTGATGTAGCTTTACGAAACAAATAACTGGGTAGCATAATTGATACAGGATGGTTACATGTGTAGCTCAGACATATGTACGAGTAGGTATGGTTGGATATAATTAGAAGCTACCTCACACTGACCAATAGGTCTTCTGTAGTTTTCTACATTCTCTTTTTTTTTTTATTAGATAAGCCTAATAAACCTGTTAAAGTACAGGAGAGTTGTAATCTTTAGTCAAGATCTATTGCTGTTATCTTTGCCTTTGTTATTTTTGTGTTTTTTGTAACTATTCTGCTATCGTTGATATTAGTTTCAAGAAAGGTTGAAAGTTCAGTGATTGGTTATATAACAATGTGAAATTAATTACTCATATATTTATTTATACTGTATCTCTGATACTGTGCTTCTCTTGTGAACTCATCATCCTAATTACAGCACTCTATTCTTGTTGTTTTCACATCATTGTAAAGAAATTTTCTGAAATGTAAGAAAACACAGGTGTTGGGCAGGTGTATGTGTATGCAGCCTCTTTCTTTGTATTAAAGTAAATATATACCTTTCTTCCTCAGCTGCTGTTCAATGATGAACTGCTGCAGCATCCAGGTATGTATCGCCTTGTGTACTACTCTGGCAAGTACTCCTGTTATCTGGGAATGAGTGAACCTTTTCCAGTTATTGCCTCCCAATCCTAGTGACTGTGTGTACTTCTAGGCTATTTTCAATTTTGACGATTATGACTGAGAGTCATGCGACAGGTGTCTATTACTGAGTACTTGTTTGTGATGAATACCTGTTTAAAAATATGAATTTTTGTTTTAATTTCTGAAGTGGATGACAAAATGAAATGTTTATTTCTGCTTATTTTTTTCTTTTTTTTGGGTACCCTAATGAGCTCGGCAATTTTGACTTGTGGAGCAGTGCTGGGATCTGTATTGCAGGCAAATTTACTTGTATAATAGATTTAGTCTGTTGTGCCGAGTATCATTCACCCGAGTCTCGGACAAGGAGTCTATTTACCTGTGTCAGTCATCCATATTGTGGGTGACCAGGTACAAGGATACTATCTAATGCAACATTTGAATGTTACTAATTTCTGTGGAAAGCTCTTGGTTTTATTAAAATGTTAAGCATTCAAAAAATTATCAGTGTTAAATATAATAAATAAATACAGTACTGTATATATATATATATATATATATATATATATATATATATATATATATATATATATAATATATAATATGTAATATAATAAAATATTACATTAAAAATATATGAAGTATTGCTTTATATATTTTTGAGTTCACCCGGTGATGCGTTTTAGACTTCCATTTTGTAGGATAAGTCTCTTTTATTTGTTCATTGTGCATTTTACTTTTTTTGACTGTGTGTGTAGTACTTGGTTTGTATATTAATGACTGTGTACTCAAGACAGTACATCATACATCATCTTAAGATGGCTGTTATTGTTCTTTATTTTCCTTAAAATGTCCTAATGGTAGACATTCACTGAAGGATTCTGTATATTAGTTTGATTAAAATCAGAGAAGGGTTGCCATTACCTATGTTCTTTTTGGCACAAAGATTTTCAAACCTAACTACAAAAATGTTAGTTGAACAATTATTATACATATGTGGAGACACGCCACGTTAGAGAGCGAGTGCTTCTCCGACTGATGCTTCCATGCTGACCTGGGGCCAACCTCTTTACTTTTGTAGTAGAATTTTATTAATTCAATCTGTATAATGACCCTAGAAACTTAATTAAATTAAGGGAAGTTAAAACAAAAATGCAGGGGGTTTAAGTGAGCCAAGCCGACCACTGCCAGTGTTCGGTTAGTTACCTGTCCGTGTACTTATAAATAAATAATCATTCGTATGTAAATGTTTAACAAAATGAATATTAAGGCCTGCATTTAAATGGAATGTATGAAATGCAAAGTGAATGTATGAAATATGTAATGAACATGTGAATGGTACTTAAGAGCAAGAGATTCTTGTTAGCTCTATGATATGTAGAAATTAATTATTTATGCTATGTTTCTGTTCATTATGACTGGAGAGAAAAAAACATTATTTTTATAATAAGCCAGTTAGTGATAGTTGCACATAGAAAGACCGAACACAAGTCTTTCTAGACGACCATTTTAGTCTCCACAACCAAATTTTCCCTGAAATTATCATTGAATGTACTGTATTGTAATTTTCAGTATAGGGTTGTGGCTATTAAATATAGTAATTCTTGTTTCTTGTCAGGTTATAACACTAGGAATGTCAGTATTAAAACATGAATGAATGTTTGTTTTATGTTTTAATTGCTAAATATTGTGAATAATAGTGACTGGTAGTATGCAACAGGTAACAGTATCTGTATTTCTTAAATACTGTATATTACATGGAGAAATTTTAATTGTTTTATCTTATTCCATGCAATAGTGAATAATTACAAGATATACTGGAAAACATTTGGTAGGGGTTGTATTAGAAAATATTGTTGTTTTACAATAATGAGATGAATATGGCTGTCAAGCATGATTTTTTTTTATTTTAAGTCTTCTGTTACACTACATATTCTCATATAGTTCAGTTCAGTAAAAAATATAGTTTCTCAGGCAGTGATTCTGTTATCATACAGACATTCAGAAATCCAGAAAGCATCTACAGTGCATGCATGGTTTGTAATCATTTAGGTAATAAGCTGAGAATTAGTATGTGTAACCTCGATAGAATGAACCACAGTACAGTATATGGGGCCAAACTCTGTTCAAACTTTTATGGTTTTAGCAATTTTTCAATCTTGCCGGATTTTATTTTCTTTTCTTTAATGCAAATTATAAAATATACCTTAGTGCACATTGAGACACTCAGTAATATATAAACAATGCATTTTCAATATAAAATATGATAAAATCTAGATAGCATTATGTAAATGCAGTAGTACAAATCATATAGGAGTGGAACCCTCCCACCACCTCCCCTTCCAAGGGGGTTATACGGGTTGCAGGTTACTGAACGACAGGCTCTTAACCTGCACAATAAAAATTAAACATACTGGTGTGAGAGATACAAAGGAAATGCAAAATAGTTCCAATGAAATGTTGGGTGCCATAAGCATAATCAGTGAAGTGTAAACATCAGAGACCTACAACTTCAATCTCCGACCAATATAAGGATGTTGCAGGAACAACAGTGAAAGCTTTCAAGAGAGAATTGGATATGTTTCTGCTGGAGTTACCAGATCAGCCTGACTTTGGGCTACTGAGCTGCGAAGACAAACAGGCTTACAGACAAGGCAATCACTCGGAGAGGCTGACCACTGGTCACCTTGTGGGAGTAGAAGGATTCTCAAAATCATGAAGAAATAATCAACAGGTAATGGATGCTTGTGCACTAAATGGAAATTTATTTCACTAGTCTTTTCTTTCCATCTTTCCAAGAGTTGCCCTCTGAAACTGTGTATTCTGTCGAGTCTACACTTGCTTAGTAAATGGGCTGAAGTGCTTCTTTATTATTGTGTGGCCCCTCAAAACATTCCATTATGGGTTCTTGATACATTTCTTGAAAGTTAAACTTTTCTTAGAGACTTGTCACATGGGTGAATAGTCAATGATCAATTTGACATCTGTTTACCATTGTTAAGTTATGCATTACTAGATGTAAGACTAACATATATTTCTCTTCCAAGAGATTAACTAGTTATTATAGTAGCAGAATATATATATTAGCATCATTTTATTTTAAAGGTTTGAAGGCGAGAAATAAGGTGGCGCTCAGGGGCTGTTCTCGGTTGCCTTTCACACATTGTTCTCATAAGTTTTGATAATGTAGGCACTCGCTGTGTGTTGTATGAGTGCTTGGCACCTTTGCAATAAATAGGTGAAATTCAAGGAGAATTTGTGCAATAACTGCTAAATCTAGCACTTTATGCAGAGGTTCTGTTTTCGTCACAAAAGTAATTAGAATTATATTTCTAAAGCTCACTGGTTATATTGGAATATTAATATAGGCTATAGAGTATTTAATAACCTGTCTATTACTGCTGCTTTTTACGAAATGTTTAAACTCGCCTTTGTGTTGCGTTAAAAATGCTGCAATCTCCACTTTCTTGCTTGAAGGTATATATTTAATTGAGTAAAGTATACTTGTAGCTTCTACTGTGTAAACATGAGCAGTGATTATCTTGGTGAGAAGGTTGTTTTGATGTAATATATAACTGGTGGTTCGTTATAGTGTCAGTCACCAGTCTCGCTCCAGTTCCAAAGCTGATGTTACCAAGAATATAACCTGTATAAATTTCAAGGGGTAACCAGAGTGCAAGTGAAATAGCAGTAATGCATACAGAAAAAAAATCATGGAGGGAAGTTGACACTCGTCTTAATCTGCCACAACATAAAGATTAGGATGTCAGTGTTGTGTATTATATACTGGGTTAATGTACTGTGCTGTTCTGTTAACCTCTGATGGCATAAAGGGTAATCACTTAGAACTTTTGGTACCCTTCTTCTGGCTAAAGTATAGCAGATAGACTAAGTGTTTCAATTGTGAGAAATAAACCTTGTGGTCCTGTAGAGCCTTGGGATAATATCTCCTCTAGTTTGACTTGAGAAGACCCAAGATTTGTAAACCTAATCTGAAAGTTAGATGAATATTTTTAATAGAACACCTTGATGTAATGGTGGCAGAAAAATTGTCAAATCCATCAGTCTGTGCATAGACCACTTAGATAAATACTATGAGATAAATAACTGCCTTCATTTGGCCATTTATTATTTCAAGTTGAGATCCTGCTTATGTTGATTCCGGTTATCTTAATATGATCATACTGAAGAATGTTATCTTTACTTAATTATTTTTAACATTATAGATAATAAGATGGGTACAGTCTGTTCTAGAATGAAGATAATTATTTTGTCTTAACACTAGTAAGATACAACATTGGCTAAAAGCTTGTGTTGCCGTCTAATATATTGTACCATGATGGATTGTCGCCTATCCTTTATACTATTGAATTAGTTTAAAGATTTTAAAAAAATTTGTTACAGTCTGTATTTTAAAAGTCATATTTGCTGCACATTACATTAAAATTGATCATGAGTGTACTGTTATACTGACACGGTATTGAGTCCTGACTTCATTTTATATGCCGCCGTAAATATGAGGGCGATACCTCTTAGCATCTGTTGACTCAGTACATATAGGAGTGTTAAGGGAATGAATTATATTACTATAGATAATGTTTAGATAGATATCTTGCAAAATAACATTGTAGAGTATCTTTATGGCACTTGTAGAGTAGCAGCAAAGGAAACTATTACATCAGTCTCGTGTAACAACAGTGGGAGCAGTTTTGACATTTATTGGACTCGCTACCATATTGGCATTCAGTGTAAAGAGTAAATGCAGTATCCAAACTGGTTAATTAATGTAAATTTGTATATATATTATTAAGAAAATAGTAAATTATGAAATATTATTGGGGTGAGTCGAGTGACTGAAAACAAATCAGCGAGGGTTATATAGATCTTTATGAACAGAGACTGTCATTCCTGTCTTTATTACTGTCAAGTTACTATACAAATAATATGTTATATTTGGTGCTGTTAGCTGTTTTACCCTAAAAATTGGAGAATACTGATAGATGAGTCGTGCGTGTTGCTGTGTTACTCTTACAGTATAACCCATGGACACAGCCACAACCCAGAGTATGCTGAACCTTTTACAGTAATTGAAGGTTTAGCACAAACTGCTATAACAGTGAGATGATGTAAAACACCAGTTTTAATTTGATCATAAGATGACCAGCAGGCATCAGGCAGCAGATGCATAATGCTTTGCAGTTCAGCTTCTTTCAAAGTTATTTTCTTATAATACAGTTGGAGTTATGTAGTTGAAGTGTTAAATAAATAAATACATTATATACTGTATATATATAAAGTATTTATAATATAAAGATAATGTAGTATATTATATAAACAAAGAAAATGCTATAGCCAACTGCAAGGGCTCTGTAGTCAGTTACATGGATTCTGTGGCCGATTGCATGGGTGTCATAGTGCTGCGATTGTGTCTTGTTATATAGTATTGTGGTGTTAGCTTTTATTTATCAGGCTCTTGATTAAGTAATGGCAAGCAGCCGGTATTGGTTCAGTATAAATTACTAGCAGTTGTTAACACATCATTATTAGACAGATGGTCGGGTATGTTTCCCATTATGGTGTACAGTACACTGAACTATATTACAGGAAACTCCCAGGTTTAATGTGGTGGGATTTAACTTTCTCCATGAGGTAAAAATTTAGACAAGTTTGCATGTTATTATAAGTCATTGGTACCAACAGTCTCAGGTTCTTTGAAACAGTCATGACCAATTGCTTTAAAATGTGTTAATATTAAATTTGACAATTTTTGCTTGAAACCTATTTTTGGCAGAAATAAAACTGCATTTAAAAAGTAACCAATGAGAATTGAGATTTGCCATAAAAATCAAATATATATTGTTCTGTATTGTATTAATGAGCCTTACAATTATACAAAAAGACATTTCATTCATTATACTGTATATAATATTGCTAATAAACCTTAAAATCTTACTTATTTCACACTATATAAAGACTATATAAAGTAGAGGTTTGAGAGAAGTGAATGTGTTTGTATTGTATATGACAATCCTGAAGAGCAGTGTTCACTTACAGTAGTTTTATGAAGTAGTGTAATGGTGCTGTGGATAATTTACTATAATATGGAGGATCCTGTTTCTTCGAGGCAATAGTGTATATTATGGTATGGTACTGTGTTGTATAGAAGAGTTTTACTGTTTTCCTCAAATTTAAACCTCCCTACCCCAATGATTTAAATTGTTATGTAACAGAATTCTTATGTAATAAAATTATTGATCCTAGATGTGTCCCTTTTTCTGTAAAATCAATAAGAAAATATTAGTGTACATAAAAACTAAAAGCCTTACATCTTGCTGGTTCAACAATGTTACTAATAATTAGTATTTTCTGAGTGCTACCTTAGATTTTGAAGTCCTTTGGTAATGAAGAGTTTGTTAAATATACAATGGACAATTTGTTACCTGGTAATGTAATGTGGAAATTTGAATAGAATAAGAGGTATATGCAGTAGGCAAGTCTTCAGAGCAAATAACAGAGGAGATAATAAAATAATAGGGGCTTTATTACAAAGACGAGCAGTGATTGCATTAGTAAGAGCCGAAGAATTACACTCATGTTCTCCAATATTTGTGAACACTAAATATGCATACTTATCTTGGATGGCCATATAATCATCCACACGACCAGTGGTTCATAAATGTTTAGATTTCTTGTGCAATTATTTATTAAACAGTACAGTACCACTGTTCTATCATTTGGGACATTATTGTCTGTAATTTGTTGTATTATTTCTACATGTATTGTAGAATCCTTTGATTGTTATCGAGTACTGTATAGTCAGCTGACCCACTGAAGTTTGATCTGAACTTGGTCAATAAAACATTACGAAGCTGCACACCCTGGGGCAGGCCGCTGGTCTACAGCAACACCACACTCCCATGGTAATTTATAAACTCTGCATTGAAAAGAAAATAAGGCATTATATGAAGGTAAAATTTTACGTTACAGGAAATGGGTAAGAAGGGCACTGTCTTCAGTAGAATTATTTATTTTAGTAGAATGTTACTTATTTTCATCAAAGACTGAACTAATGTAAAGCTTTAACATATGCAACATTAACTGTCGTAAATCTCTGGCACCCTTTGTTTTTATTTAATAATTTCATTTGTTATCATACTATCTTGTCTGCAGTTTGTAAATAAAGCTATAATTTTAAGTCTGCTCATTATGGCATTTTACTTCTGTAATGGTCCCCAGGACTATATGCGAATGAAACTCACACCCCAGAAGTGACTCGAACCCATACTCCCAGGAGCAACGCAACTGGTATGTACAGGACGCCTTAAACCACTTGACCATCACGACCGGACATAAAGTGATAGCCTGAGCTATTTGAACCACTTCCCCGCCGCACCTGGATGGTTATCTTGGGCATAGCATTTTATCAAATCACCTCATTTTTTGGGGCAACACGTGAGGAACACAAATGCGAACAAGCCTGAATGGTCCCCAGGACTATATGCGAATGAAAACTCACACCCCAGAAGTGACTCGAACCCATACTCCCAGGAGCAACGCAACTGGTATGTACAGGGACGCCTTAAACCACTTGACCATCACGACCGGACATAAGGAAGTGATAGCCTGAGCTATTTGAACCACTTCCCGCCGGCACCTGGATGGTTATCTGGGCATAGCATTTATCAAATCACCTCATTTTTTGGGGGGCAACACGTGAGGAACACAAATGCGAACAAGCCTGAATGGTCCCCAGGACTATATGCGAATGAAACTCACACCCAGAAGTGACTCGAACCCATACTCCCAGGAGCAACGCAACTGGTATGTACAGGGACGCCTTAAACCACTTGACCATCACGACCGGACATAAGGAAGTGATAGCCTAGCTATTTGAACCACTTCCCCGCCGGCACTGGATGGTTATCTCTTGGGCATAGCATTTTATCAAATCACCTCATTTTTTGGGGCACACGTGAGGAACACAAATGCGAACAAGCCTGAATGGTCCCCAGGACTATATGCGAATGAAAACTCACACCCAGAAGTGACTCGAACCCATACTCCCAGGAGCAACGCAACTGGTATGTACAGGGACGCCTTAAACCACTTGACCATCACGACCGGACATAAGGAAGTGATAGCCTGAGCTATTTGAACCACTTCCCCGCCGGCACTTGGATGGTTATCTTGGGCATAGCATTTTATCAAATCACCTCATTTTTTGGGGCAACACGTGAGGAACACAAATGCGAACAAGCCTGAATGGTCCCCAGGACTATATGCGAATGAAAACTCACACCCCAGAAGTGACTCGAACCCATACTCCCAGGAGCAACGCAACTGGTATGTACAGGGACGCCTTAAACCACTTGACCATCACGACCGGACATAAGGAAGTGATAGCCTGAGCTATTTGAACCACTTCCCTGCCGGCACCTGGATGGTTATCTTGGGATATAGCATTTTATCAAATCACCTCATTTTTTGGGGCAACACGTGAGGAACACAAATGCGAACAAGCCTGAATGGTCCCCAGGACTATATGCGAATGAAAACTCACACCCCAGAAGTGACTCGAACCCATACTCCCAGGCAACGCAACTGGTATGTACAGGACGCCTTAAACCACTTGACCATCACGACCGGACATAAGGAAGTGATAGCCTGAGCTATTTGAACCACTTCCCCGCCGGCACCTGGATGGTTATCTTGGGCATAGCATTTTATCAAATCACCTCATTTTTTGGGGCAACACGTGAGGAACACAAATGCGAACAAGCCTGAATGGTCCCCAGGACTATATGCAAATGAAAACTCACACCCCAGAAGTGACTCGAACCCATACTCCCAGGAGCAACGCAACTGGTATGTACAGGGACGCCTTAAACCACTTGACCATCACGACCGGACATAAGGAAGTGATAGCCTGAGCTATTTGAACCACTTCCCCGCCGGCACCTGGAATGTTATCTTGGGCATAGCATTTTATCAAATCACCTCATTTTTGGGGGCAACACGTGAGGAACACAAATGCGAACAAGCCTGAATGGTCCCCAGGACTATATGCGAATGAAAACTCACACCCCAGAAGTGACTCGAACCCATACTCCCAGGAGCAACGCAACTGGTATGTACGGGACGCCTTAAACCACTTGACCATCACGACCGGACATAAGGAAGTGATAGCCTGAGCTATTGAACCACTTCCCCGCCGGCACCTGATGGTTATCTTGGGCATAGCATTTTATCAAATCACCTCATTTTTGGGGCAACACGTGAGGAACACAAATGCGAACAAGCCTGAATGGTCCCCAGGACTATATGCGAATGAAAACTCACACCCAGAAGTGACTCGAACCCATACTCCCAGGAGCAACGCAACTGGTATGTACAGGACGCCTTAAACCACTTGACCATCACGACCGGACATAAGGAAGTGATAGCCTGAGCTATTTGAACCACTTCCCCGCCGGCACCGGATGGTTATCTTGGGCATAGCATTTTATCAAATCACCTCATTTTTTGGGGCAACACGTGAGGAACACAAATGCGAACAAGCCTGAATGGTCCCCAGGACTATATGCGAATGAAAACTCACACCCCAGAAGTGACTCGAACCCATACTCCCAGGAGCAACGCAACTGGTATGTACAGGGACGCCTTAAACCACTTGACCATCACGACGGACATAAGAAGTGATAGCCTGAGCTATTTGAACCACTTCCCCGCCGGCACCTGGATGGTTATCTTGGGCATAGCATTTTATCAAATCACCTCATTTTTTGGGGCAACACGTGAGGAACACAAATGCGAACAAGCCTGAATGGTCCCCAGGACTATATGCGAATGAAAACTCACACCCCAGAAGTGACTCGAACCCATACTCCCAGGAGCAACGCAACTGGTATGTACAGGGACGCCTTAAACCACTTGACCATCACGACCGGACATAAGGAAGTGATAGCCTGAGCTATTTGAACCACTTCCCCGCCGGCACTTGGATGGTTATCTTGGGCATAGCATTTTATCAAATCACCTCATTTTTTGGGGGCACGTGAGGAACACAAATGCGAACAAGCCTGAATGGTCCCCAGGACTATATGCGAATGAAAACTCACACCCCAGAAGTGACTCGAACCCATACTCCCAGGAGCAACGCAACTGGTATGTACAGGGACGCCTTAAACCACTTGACCATCACGACCGGACATAAGAAGTGATAGCCTGAGCTATTTGAACCACTTCCCCGCCGGCACTGGATGGTTATCTTGGGCATAGCATTTTATCAAATCACCTCATTTTTTGGGGCAACACGTGAGGAACACAAATGCGAACAAGCCTGAATGGTCCCCAGGACTATATGCGAATGAAACTCACACCCCAGAAGTGACTCGAACCCATACTCCCAGGAGCAACGCAACTGGTATGTACAGGGACGCCTTAAACCACTTGACCATCACGACCGGACATAAGAAGTGATAGCCGAGCTATTTGAACCACTTCCCGCCGGCACCTGGATGGTTATTTGGGCATAGCATTTTATCAAATCACCTCATTTTTTGGGGCAACACGTGAGGAACACAAATCGAACAAGCCTGAATGGTCCCCAGGACTATATGCGAATGAAAACTCACACCCCAGAAGTGACTCGAACCCATACTCCCAGGAGCAACGCAACTGGTATGTACAGGACGCCTTAAACCACTTGACCATCACGACCGGACATAAGGAAGTGATTGCCTGAGCTATTTGAACCACTTCCCCGCCGGCACCTGGAATGTTATCTTGGGCATAGCATTTTATCAAATCACCTCATTTTTTTGGGGCAACACGTGAGGACACAAATGCGAACAAGCCTGAATGGTCCCCAGGACTATATGCAATGAAAACTCACACCCCAGAAGTGACTCGAACCCATACTCCCAGGAGCAACGCAACTGGTATGTACAGGGACGCCTTAAACCACTTGACCATCACGACCGGACATAAGGAAGTGATAGCCTGAGCTATTTGACCACTTCCCCGCCGGCACCTGGATGGTTATCTTGGGCATAGCATTTTATCAATCACCTCATTTTTTGGGGGGCAACACGTGAGAACACAAATGCGAACAAGCCTGAATGGTCCCCAGGACTATATGCGAATGAAACTCACACCCCGAAGTGACTCGAACCCATACTCCCAGGAGCAACGCAACTGGTATGTACAGGACGCCTTAAACCACTTGACCATCACGACCGGACATAAGGAAGTGATAGCCTGAGCTATTTGAACCACTTCCCCGCCGGCACCTGGATGGTTATCTTGGGCATAGCATTTTATCAAATCAA
>WNGS01005641.1:6545066-6555474 GCA_020271785.1 Procambarus virginalis
GGCAGCCAAACCATTTGCTCGTAAAGAGGGAATTGATTACCATCTAGGCTTGCCTTTGAGCAGTCTGCTGGCAGTATATTCCGGGAACAGCACACAATCTAGTAGACTTGAGGCAAAGTGGAATTGACAATTCCTACATCTATCATCATTCTATTATGCAGGAAGAACCGCACGTCTATGGGTCATCCAATAAGGTTAGCAGGACCTTGAGATGTTACCACTGCTAGGCTTAGGCTAGGTTACAATTACCTCTGGCTATTTGTACCACCTGCTGATGTAGACTTGACTAAATGCAAACTGTCAGCAGAACTATCACATACTTTTATTATATAATTTATGCGAACACAAATCACGGATTCAGAGATAACTCCATCAGTGATGTTCAAGAAATATGTAAATATAAAAAAAAATTGTGTAACTAGCTTCACAAGATTGTTATTGCTTACTAAATGACTGTCGGGGTTCAGTTCCTGAACCTATTGTGTGCCTCTAACGGTTTCCACCACCGCCCACGGGATGTATGGGTGCATAATAAGACTACACACTTGCGAAATGAAAGCACCAATATGTACTGTGGCTGGACTGTGCACCACTATGGCGTGTTTTACTCTACAAATTTCACGTTTTGGCGGCTTAATGGGCACAACAAAAGCTGAAGAGTAACCATAAAGCTAACCTAACCTCTCCTAGGTCTAAATAAGCAATCCTAGGCATACCTATGCAGTATTAGGCCAAATTTATATATATATATGGACTATACTAGATCTAGAAAATGATAGCTTTTGTTTTTTTTATCGCGCTCTTTACAAAGTTATCAGTACAAAACGTACTTTGGGTACAACAGTCCATATTTGTACTGCCATCCACAGTAACTATAGATACTATCATTTTGATGAAAGGTTGGCCTGAGTGATGGTATGTGGTTAGTCATTCACCCGAGGTGAGTGACGTCCTCATTAGTGATGTATGAAGCACCTGCTGGCTTGACAACAGCCAAACATGGACCCAGGCCTCGGTCCCAGCCTTCACCCTCATGACCCCTTCACCTAGGCCTCGGTCCTTGCCTTTACTTATATGTATGTTAAATTTTGCACCTGTGGCGGCCGGGCAGGGCTGCGAAGCACCGCTGTTGCCGCCTTGGTCCCCCGTGTTGTGGAGCAGGAGTCTGTTCCTCCACACCGTGTGGCCAACCTTCACCCCCAAGGTGTTAACTTGATCATTAAACTTTAGCATCTCTCGTCCCCTTCCCACCAGCCAGTGTACTCAGTTGTACTTGCCTAGTGGTGCTTGTGGGGGTTGAGTTTCGGCTCTTTGGCCCATCGCCTCTCAACTGGTGTAAGGATTCCTGAGCCTACTGGGCTCTATCATATCTACATTTGAAACTGTGTATGGAGTCAGCCTCCACCACATCTCTGCCTAATGCATTCCATATGTTAACTACTCTGACACTGAAAAAGTTCTTTCTAACGTCCCTGTGGCTCATTTGGGTACTTAGTCTCCACCTGTGTCCCCTTGTTCGCGTACCACCAGTGTTAAACAGTTTATCTTTATCTACACTGCCAAATCTTCCGAGTATTGTATAGGTCGTGATCATGTCTCCCCCTAACTCTTTCTGTCTTCCGAAGATTTCTAACTTTCTTTCTTACGAATCCGAAGCGCTGTCCACCCAGCTGTCAGTCGCCCTTACCTGTAAGCCTATCTAGGTGAGTACATTTAGGTAAAGGTAGTTCCCACACACACATGTTCAATTAACAATGTGGTTATTTTGCAACACGGTAAAATTGTTCTTCGTGAGGTTGTGTCCCCTTTTCGGCAGGTATTAATAATTCTCACGAACCACGGTAAGTACCCCCAGGTCCGGACCGTCGTGAATATTTAAGACAAGACGAGCAACTCGGAACCTCTTCACTAGATACAACGGGCGAAACATGGATTTTTATTGCATCAGTCGCGTTTACGATCGTCGAACATTTTCAATTTTTTTTTTAGGAAAGATTTATTAAGCAAACTACATAGTTGGAGCCGTGAATAGCGGAAAGTGATGAAAGAGTTGTGTTTGTGTTGAGCCGTCGCCATGACGTCCGGACACTCCACTCCTGCTCTGGAGATTACGTACACATCTCGATGTAAAAGGAAATATAGCATGTTTATGACGTGGACGCAAGCAGAGATAGACAGGTATTTTGATCAATCACACACACACAGGTATATAAAGTTAAATAATAAAGGCAGTGTGTGTGAAGCGATGATAATGCCATCCTCACGCCGCTGATCAGAATGCGTTAGGCTACAAGGAAAGACTAAGGATACAGTAGGTGTTTAGGTTTCCTCCAGCCGTCACCAAAGACATTCGTCACATTTAACGTTCTGTACAACCAAAACCGATAATTCTCCAATATATATTAATACATTTTTATTATAACTGTGTAGTTAGTCTTAGGATAGGTAGTTGTTTTGTTTCTGTGGGCAGTTATTTGTGTTTGCTTCACGTGCGTGGAGTATTGAGAGGCCTTGAGCTCGGCAGGAGGAACTAACATCTCACGTAGTCTCTTGTGTGTAAAATCTTCTTTACTCATAAACACTTGGTTTGGGAGCTGGATTAACGAGCATTAACCTATTTCATTCGCTCGAATCATCGGAGATTCATACTCGTTCCTCACAAGTATGAGACCAAGAGAGTTATTCCACCAACCAGGTCATGAATGGTCACAATATGGAACCAAACTTTGTAAACAACTTATATGTTTTACATCATATATTATGGCAGTCTTCATGCAACAACGCTCAGGTTATGGCTCACCCCAAAGCCTCAGTCGTAAATTTTCAAACATGTTATGTATTTAAAAATCAGTATTTTGTCAAATATAAGTTATTATATATTGAAGTTTATTGTTGCTGTATAGTTAGGATTACATTAGGTTGAGTTAGGTATTTATATTTAGCTGGCAATAATTTTTTTGTCCTATTTGGGTGAAGCATTTACTTATGTGGAATTCAAACAGAGGACGAGCGATGACTAGGCTTCCTTATATTCGGATACATGAATTTACCTGAGGGCCACCACCCTGAGTGGTCTCGATGGGGGACAGGAAACCGGCGGCTTGTCAGAGGTCCCCCCATTATTGCTAAAAAAATTTCATGGGAATTTTAAACTGTAGTAATGCTTTGGCAGTTACGGCTTCGACGGGTAGGCAGTTCCATGGGTTTATAACCCTGTGTGAGTAAAAAGCATATCCTATTTTCTAACCTATAATGTGGCTTGTTGAACTTGAAGCCGCTGCCTCTTGTTTGTGTTGAACTTGACTTTTTAAAGAAGTTGTCTGGATAATTCTGTTCGGTATTTTAAGGTTTCGATGAGATAGTCTTATCATGTCTGGTTTGCAATGCTGTTAGCTCGGTCAACAATTCTTGGTGTGAGAGTTAACTTATTTCTGGGATAATGTTTATCGCCCGGTGTTGAATTCTCTGCAAAGCAGTTATGTCCTTCTGAAGGTAAAGTCTTCATGCCTGGACTCAGTTGCCCAGATGTGGCAGCGTTATTATACCGTCCCTAAACTTATGACCAAAGCAACGCCTTTGTACGGTATTCAAGCGCTGACAAAGGACGCTCCCTCTGAGGAATTATTGAAGATAGAGCCAGGACCGTATATCAGTACCCAGACATGCTATCATGAAATCTTATTGATCATATGTTCATTGATAGTGAGTCCCTTAGTCACAACACCTGCGAATGTATGTGCAGTATACGTTTTCAACTGGAAATTATTGATACGTGTTTGATAGCACGACAAAACTAATACTAATGTTGCTAGATAATAATTGTGATAAAATAAAAGTATGTTAGAGAATGTCTCAAAATGCACAACATTATCACGGTAGTCCTCGAAAATGTCTTAAATACACAACATTCTCACAGTATTTTTTTTATGGTTTCTCTTGATAGAGAATGATAGTACCGAAGCGGCTGTGAATGTAGTGTGCAAAACATCGACTATTGTACTCCCCAAAAAAGTTCATATTTTGTACTATTAAGCTTGTTGAGAGCTGGAGAAGGAAAGCAAACCAAACCCGGTACTGTATGTTAGGAGGCCTGGTCGAGGACCGGCCCGCGGGGACCATGAGCCCCGAAATCAAGGCAAGGTAAGGTAAGATAAGGTAAACACATGGTGGTAAATTACGCCTGAGAGTATGTGATAGGTCTGGTCTTACATGTTTACACCTTGAACTAGTTAGGTTAGTGTTATGGTTTGCCTGTTTCAGTTTTTGTCATGCACGTGAAAATTCCAGCGCTCAAAGCTTATATTTTTTTTTGGGGGGGGGCGAATATACACATTGTATATCTACAATGTGTATGTTGTAGATATTCACATTTGTACGTGGGACCAACTGGCGAAGTTTGCGTGTTTAAATGCTGTTTTGTTCAGTAGTTATGAAGAAAATTGTGGCCTCATATGATATATTTATAGCATAATTTTCTTGTCCTTTGTGTGACAATCACTGCGAAGATTGTACTCACTGTCACGTGAGTGACAGTGAGTACACAGACACAGAGACATATACACACAGATACAGTCTTACGTTACTAACATGGCAGCCATATGAAATGTTCGATAGTATTACGCGTGTATTTTATTATCATTTGATGAATATCTAATACTCAACATAGACTACGGGACGATAAGTGTTTTTGACAATCTAGTGCGTCTTAAAACAAACCAGTCTCTTCCATTGGCTGTGTAACCATCAAACTATAGTGTCGTCGTTCGGAACACACACACACACACACACACACACACACACACACACACACACACACACACACACACACACACACACACACACACACACACACACACAGGTTGTTAGAGTTTAACCCAACCAAATGTAATGTAATGAAGAAAGGTGTAGGGAGCAGGAGGCCAGATACAGGGTATCATCTGGGAGATGAAATTCTTCAGGAGTCAGAGAAAGAAAAAGACTTGGGGGTTGATATCACGCCAGACCTGTCTCCTGCAGCACATATCAAGAGGATAACATCAGCGGCATATGCCATGCTGGCCAACATACGAACGGCATTCAGAAACTTGTGTAAAGAATCATTCAGAACTTTGTATACCACATATGTCAGGCCAATCCTGGAGTATGCAGCCCCAGCATGGAGTCCATATCTAGTCAAGGATAAGACTAAACTGGAAAAGGTTCAAAGGTTTGCCACCAGACTAGTACCCGAGCTGAGAGGTATGAGCTACGAGGAGAGACTACGGGAATTAAACCTCACTTCGCTGGAAGACAGAAGAGTTAGGGGGGACATGATCACCGCATTCAAGATTCTGAAGGGAATTGACAGGGTAGATAAAGACAGGCTATTTAACACAAGGGGCACACGCACAAGGGGACACAGGTGGAAACTGAGTGCCTAAATGAGCCACAGAGATATTAGAAAGAACTTTTTTAGTGTCAGAGTGGTTGACAAATGGAATGCATTAGGAAGTGATGTGGTGGAGGCTGACTCCATACACAGTTTCAAGTGTAGATAAGATAGAGCCCAATAGGCTCAGGAATCTGTACACCTGTTGATTGACGGTTGAGAGGCGGGACCAAAGAGCCAGAGCTCAACCCCCGCAAGCACAACTAGGTGAGTACACAAACACACACACACACAGATATTTGAAAGAACTTTTTTAGTGTCAGAGTGGTTGACAAATGGAATGCATTAGGAAGTGATGTGGTGAAGGCTGACTCCATACACAGTTTCAAGTGTAGATATGATAGAGCCCATTAGGCTCAGGAACCTGTACACCAGTTGATTGGCAGTTGAGAGACGGTACCAAAGAGCCAAAGCTCAACCCCCGCAAGCACAACTAGGTGAGTACAGACACACACAAGGCACAGCACGAGGTAAATAGCCGCAAGGCTACACATGAAACTGCCGCAAGACAAAGAAACTAGCACCTCAAGGCTGCTACAACTAGTAAGCCGGAAGATCCCAGCCCAAAAAAGGGGTTCACGGCCGAAGTCAAAGAGTGGGTTCTCGTCCAAACAAAGTAGCTAACTACACACACACACACAGAGTTAATTGGTCAACTATACATTCTATTACCTAATGTATTTGGAGGACGGCCGCTGCATTAACGAGCCTGGCCTCTGGACGGGTTGTTCATAGAGTGTTTTTCATTTGTAAACGTGGGCTTGGCGGGCTGCATGGAATGAACATTGGTTAATGAGGACGAGCTGCATGACTGGTATAACCCTCACAAACTTACAAGTGTGTGTGGCTGGAAGGTAGATAATTGCTCCTGATAGAACGTAGCATATTGCGTCTTATAATTACATTCTCACTTTGTCTGCAGGTGTACTGCAGTCTCTCAAGCGACACAAGTGACACCGGGTGGACACAGGTGTTTAACACACAAAGTTCAGATCACATCCTGGGTAAGTCTCGGCACCTCACCTTCTTAAAGGTTTAAAACAAAAACAGATGTTGTATCTTGTGATAAGAGACTACGCTCACTGGTATTAGCCACAGCTCTGGTCCAGTGTGCCCAACCACTTGGTCTGGACGGTAGAGCGACGGTCTCGCTCTTTGCAGGTCGCCGCGGTGTATCATTAATATGATTCGGGTGCAGGTTCGAATCCTCTTCATGGCTCCAGCTGATTTTCTCAATAATAATATAATAATAATTATACTTTAATAATATAACATGCTTTATTATAGTAAACAAATATATACGCAATGTAATTTTGTCACTAATCATGCTTAAAGTTTAGGGTAAAATGACACTGCCTGCCATTGTTCTAATTGATTTGTTAAAATTACTGTTGGTGTGTGTGGTATCGTGGTATCGTCAGCACACCATTGTTGACTGGTGTGAGATGATTGCTATTTAGTAATGTGTGGGTAGGCGCATGTCACTGGTGCTTGCTCCAGTAGTGCCACCCGGCTAGGGCGGGGGACAAGCTGCCCACCTTTGAGTGTTGTCAGGAGCGACCTCTATACCAGTTTTCAAGCCTCCAATCTTGAAATGTGGCGACTGCATCACCTGTCATATTTTGTTGTTGCTCCTCCTGGCTCTTAATAATCACACCTGATCTTAACACGTAACTATTTTCCACCACTGCTCTATTTCCATCCAAATAAGCTTTATTATATATTAAATTTACAGTATAGCAAGCTTCATCTAAGGAAAATCAGTAGGAGCCATGAGGACGATTCGAACCTGTGCACTTGGTACTTTCAAGCAAACGCTCTAGACGACTACACCACGACAGGGTCAAACGCACTGTAACCTGGGATTCAATTGAATCCTCTGGGGTTTCTGAGGCTTCCACTGAAGCCTAACCAGAGCTTCACACTTTACCCCCCATGCACTCTAGCTTGTCTAGGATTTCTACCTCACGCGCGTCTCTTCAAATGCACAATGAGATCACTTTAACGTGATGCATCAATGAGAAAATCGCAGAAAATCCTACTGCTTTTTTCATTGATACATCATGTTAATATGATTACTTTGTGCATTAACTACATCTACTTACACTTCCACGTATTGAATTTAATTAGTGTTTATTAATTCTTAAACAGCAACAAGATAATCTGCTTAATATATGTACTCGATTCTTCAGTGCAACAATTTAACCTCTCCGGTGTGATAATCTCCGATGCATAGTATTATGTTTCTTGAAAATAATGAAATGATCCCTTCATTGTCCTGAGTTAATTCTTTTAATATGTTAATTTAAACAGTTATTGTAATTACTTCATTTGAAAGCGATAACTCAAACCCTCGACTATTAATACCTTTCCCTTGTCCCTGACTTATGATGGTGTTTAATATAATTTAAGTAACAGTGATTCTTGGTGTGTTTAAGGGATAGAGAACCTGTCAGCACTGAACTGGAACGGTACAACACCGCGGCCGCTGGTGTTCTGGGTAAGTGTATCTCTCATATATGGATCCTCACCAACTGACACCGATCGACAGCACCGCTCCTGTGCCAGGTAAGTCTACTACGGGCTACCATAGCCCGTGCTACTTGGAACTTGTCCCAGTAGCTGAATCTATAACAACAACAACAACTGACACACAATACAACACCTCACCAGGCAGTGTGACTTGTACAGTGCTGAGTGGACCCGGGGGCATACGGGCTCACTATAGCCCGTGCTACATAAACATTTCGTTCTGGGTAGGTAAAGCTAAAAAAACAACAACGTTGACCAGAGCCGCCTTACGGGCCACTAATGGCCAGGCCACACCTCTTGGTGGCCTAATCTTCATCAATCAATCGACCCAGGGCCCACTGATCACACAACTTCCCATCACAAACCGTAACACCAGTTTCCTTGAGACTATTACATGGATCCTCTACCATACACACAGGTGGTCTCCAGACGACACCACATTATCATTGCTTTAATAAAGCAAGTTACAGTGGTTTGAGAATTTACTACTTCAACAAAATTACTCTCTAACGTTAAAAGAATTCACGAGAGTTATTCGTGGAATATTTTGAATGGTGAAAAACCTGCCACAGTCTGAAATAGTGACGTATTGTGATGTTTGAGTGGTGACATGCGTGTTAGGTTTGACACTTGCCGGAGACTGTGTGTGTCAGTAGCTCAGCACCATCATGTACATCAACATGTACATCATCATGTACACCAAAATGTACACCAACACACATCAGGACCTCGGTGACACCACCACGGCTTATGATACAATATTTTTTCACGTTAAATTCATTACTTACAGGATACAATGTATACATTAACTTTGCAATATAGTTTAAGATTATCACAGCTATGATATAATTTTGTATAGTGTCCCAAGTTATTTATATTGCTAAAGTGCCCTTAATTATATACTGTAGTTTATTCCGTTTCCTCTACCATCAGTTTCTTGTTCACATTCATTGTTCACGCCTTTATCTTATATTCTTTCTTTCTTCTTTATTAGTTCAACATCACACTTGCTAACGATAAGAGTTACTTCGCCATCTACAGTGGGGTCCAAATTTTACAAAAAGGTCCATGGACTCTAACAGCAGTGGGAGACTACCACGGAACTGCTGGTAAGTAATTATAGTGACGACACTACAGCAGTGGTTAAGTTGTAATGGTAGTTATTAGCTTGGTCAGAAACTGGGCCGCAGGGTCGTTGATCCTCGGTATTTTTAACACGTGGAGGTACTCTTTAACGGAAAAAAGTAGATATTTGGTTATGTTACATTTACATGAAATTCTTCACTATTGAGGTGTGAAGTTTAATTCTCTCTTCATCATTTGTGTACAAGCAAACTTCAGTTACCAAGTTATAATAAAATAAATAATATAATAAAATAATAAAAATATTATAATAAATGTTATAATAAGAAGTTAAAAATATCTAAAATTAAAATATTTTTAATATTTGACTATTTATTGTGAGTAACATTGTTGTACTCTATTCAGTGTTTGCCCTGGGCTGATGTCTCCCCGCCCGCGGGTGTGGGCGTGGGCGGCCTGGTGCTGGTGATGGGCGGCTTACATTTATGATTTACGGGAAAATTTGAAGAATATAAAGCAATTTTCTCTGGTACTAATTGGCGTTAATCACTGTATTTTCAGGCGATTCATTTTCTGGCAACTTGAACCAAGATTTTCAATATCCTTGGTGGAAACAAAATCCTTCGGGAGTTAATTCTGTAAGTCATTTTCGTAGCAGTAAAATAAAATAAAGTTAACGACAAATATAAGAAATTATGAATATTATTGTTAATAAAATGAACAAGTTGGAATCATTAAGTAAATATGTTTGAGTGGTTGATAGTATATTAATGAGGTGTTGGGGACGCCCCACAGACTCAACTGTACCCTCCACCCAGGAAATGGGACTCGCTCACCAAGGGACACCTCCCAGACTATAAGGAGTGTCGTCCTTTTTGTCCGACCTCAGGATTATGACGCCGGTGAGACCGTCGGATTCGGACTGATTTTAACTGCTTATACTGTAGCAACTGTTTTGCTGTTTGCAGACAAGTATTGTCATTTCCTTGCATGTTGGTTTGTTGCACGCCTTAGAAAAGCTACTATGTATTTAATATACATGTATAAAATCTGGTGACAAGATACTTCAATATATTGAGATCATATATGAATATTGTGGCTAAAAAATCTAGGGTGGGGGGGGGCCATTGAAAACATCTTAGAAAATGGCATCCAGGAGAGCGAGAGACTATATTGATCAAGTAGCAGGCGCTGTGTTTGGTGCTAAGTAAACACGCCATGATTGAAGTTGGCTACTCTTACTGATGGACATTTTATCTACAGACTGTACATTGGTGGTGATTTTAACATTTGACTGATGTTAGTGATGACTGTAACTAACAAGTCTTACTGACATCCCAGTATTGTTTAATTAGCATACACAGC
>WNGS01005641.1:6555499-6593196 GCA_020271785.1 Procambarus virginalis
AGGACAATATCTCTAAACCTCCCGTTTCCTGCAATAACAACAGACAAGAACAAACAAAACATTGGATACCCAATCCGCATATCAAACAATCAATATGAGATTACCATAAAGTGTAATTCCTGCTTTGCTGCGTGTTGGCGAGCTTATTATGTCATTATAAGAAATGCCTGACATATATAAGCCTAACATGACATTAGTATATAATATATATATATATAATATATATATATATATATCTATAAATATATATATATATATATATATATAATATATATATATATATATATATATATATAATATTCAAACATATATAAACGATCACAAAACACTGATCATTGTATGCGGAAAAGCCACAGAGAAAAATGAAAGGAGGGGAACGTTTCGACTCGTTAGAACCTTTGTCAACACCAGACTAACGTCAGTCTGTGTTGACAAAGGCTCTAACGAGTCGAAAACGTTATTCGTTAAACGTTAAACGTAAAGTCGAAACTACGAGGTAAACGTTTCGACTCGTTAGAGTCTTTGTCAACACCAGACTAACGTCAGTCTGGTGTATGTACAAAGGCTCTAACGAGTCGAAACGTTCACCTCCTTTTCATTTTTCTCTGTGGATTTTCCGCATAGTATATATAGTATCTATAATATATATATATATTATATTAGTAATATATATGTATATTATATATCTATATATATATACATATATATATATATAATCTATATATTGTCACGGTAAACTCTCTAGGAAGAGATTCGGCCTTCTCCATCATCACCTATTCTATCATACTACGTCTATATATTCAAGTACTGCAGCCACAAGAACAACAATACTTTCCAGACGTCTAGACAATAACACCAGTCTACCTACCTACCCCCCCACGGCCCGTCACCCTCCTCGCACCTGGCGACGCCCTGGGAGCTCACGCCATTTCAAACAAGCAGTTAACAAGCCAGTTTATAGTCTTAAAAAAGCTAGCAAGCGCCACCTGCACGGCCGTCGTCGTGTATATATAGGGACTACTTAGCCTACTACGATTCAGATTACTCCTGAGTGCTCAACTAAGGAGTAATCTACTATCAGGCCGAATCTCTGAATACAAGAGACTGCATAACCATCTATATATTATTTATAATTTTGATTGTTTGTCTAACAAAATAACGAATTATTATAGTTATTTTATCACAGTACAGATGAACAATCTGCATTTATAAGACAGAATGTTTGTCTGTTCAAGGGTTGTGTCCAGAGGCTTGGGGCAAGTCTCACCCAACTTTGCAGTGGGAATGCTCTGGGGTACAGAACGAACATAGGTATAACTAAACACACAGAAAACTGTATATGCGATAATATACAGAAGACGCCTAAGATTCCCGGGAGGCAGAGAGGGGACTCACGCTGACCCGGAGGGGAGATCACTGCTGGTGTTCCAGGACGAGGGTGCCGTTGGTGAAGCGCGACACAGGTGGTGGAGTCCTCCGTCACTCTCCCTGCCATGGTGGTGCTGCTGCCGGCCATGAAGAGCTCTCCCACGCACTGTGTACGAGATGACAGTGCCGGGCACTCCTCACAAGGGGAAGGGTGATGTTGATGTTCCTCCACCACGGCTCCATGGCCACCTCCGGGGGGCAGGAGTGGTCTGGGAGAGGCAGGTGAAGACTGTCAGTATTAGTGGAGAGCAGAGCGAGGAGGCGGCTGCTGATGAGGAAGAGTACAAATAGATGGGTAGGGTGAGGGAGGTAGGGAGCGTGGTGGGATGGTTGGAACGGTGAGAGACTAGTAACCACAGAGAAGAGAGGCTGGTGACGAAGTAGTGACTGTGATGGAAAGTATAAACCTAATAAGAGCACAATAATAAACACAACTGCAAGTCTATTACCCCTTAAGATCATAGTAAAAGTAACTACAGAGGCCTTTTATCGCATGCGAGGCAGCTCCCTTAGTTTGAAACCATCCAGTGATCCCACGTATAATATACTGCCGGTAATTGATCCACAACTTTAATAACATTGTGGGTGTGTGCGTGTGTCGGTGTGTGTGTGTTAAACTCACATGGCTCAAACCTCGACTGCATCAAGTATTAAAGTATTCGTTTTACGCCCGAAAACGCTTTGCGTAATAGTGAATTTAGGCATTGTGTGTACTAGCCTATGCTATAAATCAATCATTCTTTGTAAACTCCCTTGTATGTATGTACCTTACTTAATAACATTTTATTTTATTTTATTACTTTATTTTATTATTTATTTTTTTTAAGTACTGGGGTCCATTTCTGCCCGAAGCTTTGCTGTAATAGCTGGCTTTAGGCATTGGTAATGTACTAGCTCTATCATTAAATAATCTATCATTTTTTTTTAAAACCTCATGTATGTATGTACTTTACCTGAATAAACATTAATTTACTTATTATTATTATATTATTTATTTCAAAGTTAACCACTGCACTGCGCACCTGGTTTCGGCAAAACTTTTTAGTGCAATTGTCAAGGAACATATTTTTGTTGTTTTATAAATATTCAGAAGGTAATGTCAAAATGTTTTCCAAACCAAATATTCTCAATTCAAAACACAAAGAGTAATGAAAACATAAAAAAATCCATGAAATTTAGACCTAATTTAAAAAAAATAGCACAACCCTCAGAGAGCTTAAAGGCGCTTTGCGCAGTAGAGTTAAATTTCGTGACTGTTGTGTACTGTGTATGCCATACCGGCCGCAGATATTACTGCCCTATACTCTTAACATGTGGTCAGAGGTTGTATGCAATAGTTATGAGAACTGCTTCTGGGTGGTCATGTCTCGTTGGGGTCTCGGTAGTACAGTGGCTGCGTTTTGGACTCAGTTGAGAATCCCAGGTTCGACCCTCGGGATAGGCTTCCTGTCTCCCACAGAACTTAATTAAGCTTCAAGTCTGCTACAACCCAACCTGATCCACAGCCAAAATGGTGTGTATCATGAATTATGGGAATTAACTAAAGGAAATGAAAATCTCATCACTGGAGAGAAGAAACAAACGAGACATGATCGTGATATACATAATACTCAATGGAATGAACAAAGACTGACAGATTGCTTGACATGTAAGGGGACGAAAAATGGGGCGCTAATTAAGAATTAAGACCCAAGTGAGACATAACTTGTTAATCAGTGTCAGGGAAGTGAAGAGTGAACCAGCAGAGGAAGACTAACTACGATAGAACCCAGTGGTGGAGGCTGAGAGACGGGATCCAGGAGCTGACATTCATAATACACCTGTGTGTATACAACATACACTGCCTTACACACACACCACATTGTAGTATATTGTATGTACCCGTGCTGCATAGTATATCCTGCTATATATATTAAGGACCTGCCTGAAACGGTATGCGCGTTAGTGGCTTTGCAGAAATGTAAAATACCAGTCTTATGTAATCTCACAAACCTATTGTACCTTCTTGCAAATACAAAGAAAAAAATTACCCCACACTAACCATCTGTTTTAAAGTTCTCTCTTTATTATGCACCCCATACCATTCCCGTGGACAGTGGTGGAAAGGGTTACTGAGGCACATAATGGGTTCAGGAACTGAACGCCATAGTTCGTTTAGCTAAGCAAGTGACAATCTTTTGAAGCTAGTTACACAATTGTTAATGTTACATAACATGTACACATATATACAATCATTTACACAAATACATATACATATCAATAATCTTTTTATATGACAAGTAATTCAACAAGAGGCTCAGAACAGTCACTATACAAGGCACTTTACATCTACGGTGAGTCACAGAGTTACTAGCCTTGCTCCACGCCCACCCAACTGGGCATAACCCCGAAACGCTATGCGTATTAGTGGCTTTAGGTATTGTATGTACTAGCTCTATCTACAAATCCAACAGTATGTTTGTAACTCTGCATCTATGTATGTACTTTTCCTAAATAAAATATTATTATTATTATTAACCGCCGCTCCCTTTTCTCTCCCCGGCCACAGGAGGGGAGGTAGGACCTAGAGGCGTCAGGGGCCTGAACTGCAAAAATCCATCTTCCTTGATGACACAAAAACAGGTGGACAACGAGACCTTGTGGTTGTGTACCAACACACTGTGGAGCACGGGAGACGTCGTCTACCAGACGCAGTGTGGCTCAGGCCAGCTGGAGGATGGCGTCAACTGTGGTGAGGTCCTCCACCGTGTGTTTGTTGCCCCCACCTTGTGTTTGTTGCCCCCACCTTGTGTTTGTTGCCCCCACCGTGTGTTTGTTGCCCCCACCGTGTGTTTGTTGCCCCCACCGTGTGTTTGTTGCCCCCACCTTGTGTTTGTTGCCCCCACCGTGTGTTTGTTGCCCCCACCGTGTTTGTTGCCCCCACCTTGTGTTTGTTGCCCCCACCGTGTTTGTTGCCCCCACCGTGTTTGTTGCCCCCACCGTGTGTTTGTTGCCCCCACCGTGTGTTTGTTGCCCCCACCGTGTGTTTGTTGCCCCACCGTGTGTTTGTTCCCCCCCCCCTACCTACTGATGGTCGAGCTTGCAAGCACATTTAGATGGGTAAGGTTGCAGTAATACAAGTACCGCCTCAATAATAACCCAGACATCTTTGTATGGACAGGTTCTGTAGGTGTAACTAGGTGCTCGTCACCGTCAACACCGTCAACACCACCACCACCACCAAACACCACCAACACCACCATAGTCGCCAACGCTGCCTACTACTACCAGTGTGTGGCGCCCTTGGTGTGGCTCTCAGGAGAACCAGCAGGCTCTCTCAGTGCCTTTTGCAACAGTGGAGTAATGTTTACGACGTCTGTGATGAAGGTGAGGCACAGCTGTTCAGGTCAGTGTGGGCAGACTAGGGGTGAGGTCTGGTCAGGGGTGATATCTTTGAAACGTAATTATAGTCAAATAAATTACTTTCATGTTGTATTAAATGTTACTTGTAATCGAAACTGCATTGATTTTCTGACCATTTTTTTTAATATACAAATATTTCACTCGTCAGAAATTTTGTAAAATTTGATTAAGAGCCTTCCCCAGTACATGTTTTCATGAGAGTTTTGCTCGGTGCAGACTGCCCCATGCCGAGGGATTGTTCCACTGTGGCAGACATGGGCTTCAACACCATCGGTGTGTACAACATCGTTCCCTCCGGCCTCCCCGGTGGGTCCGTGACGCAGGTGAGTACCCTAGCATGGTGTGTGGGGTACGATAGGGTGGGAGGGAGAGTTGGTTATGGTACAGGAGGTGCTCTCAGGGGCCGCCCTCTACCAGAGCTGCCACCCTCCTCCTTCCACAGTGTGCCACCAATGGACCATATGGTCCAGTGTTCTATAATACACCTATTGACCATAACTAATATGCTATATTCTAACTTAGCATAAGTGGAATTTTTCCTAAGATGGACTCAGAATTTGTCTGCTTTGGATTCTTTCCCATATTGGTCTCCGAATGTATGATAGAACTGATGAGGTAGCAAAACCATTTGCTCGTAAAGAGGGAATTGATTACCATCTTGGCTTGCCTTTGAGCAGCCTGAGGGCAGTAATATTCCGGGAACAGCAACAAAATCTAGTAGACTTCAGGCAAAGTAGAATTCAAAATTCACAATTCCTACATCGATCATCATTCTATTATGCAGGAAGAACAGCACGTCTATGGGTCATCCACTAAGATTAGCAGACCTTTAGATGTTACCGCTGCTAAGTTTAGGTTCGGCTACAATTACCTCTGGCAGTTTGCACTACCTGCTGATGTAGACTTAACTAAATGTAAATTGTCGGCAGAACTATTCATATACTTGTCGTCATTATATAACTGAATGCGAGACAAATCACGGAATTCAGAGATAACTCTATCAGTGATGTTCAAAAAATATGTAAGTACATAATTCATAATGATGTATTGCCAGAAATCTTAGCATAGTATCTAAAGTTTGCTCAATTTGATGGGTGTGGAGCAGGATTAGTAATGAACTATACAAGGCAGATATAAACTGCTTGACCCCAGAACGCTATATATATATATATATATATATATATATATATATATATATATATATATATATATATATATATATATATATATATATATATATATATATATATATATATATATATATATATATATATATATATATATATATATATATATATATATATGAGTATGTGTGTATTTAAAAAATGTGTAACTAGCTTCACAAGATTGTTACTTGCTTAGCTAAATGAACTGGGGGTTGAGTTCCTGAACCCATTGTGTGTCTATGTAACCCTTTCCATCGCCGCCCACGGGATGGGTATGGGGTGCATAATAAATGACTACACACTTGCGAAATGAAAGCACCAATATTTACTGTGGCTGGACTGTGCACACTATGGCGTGTTTTACTCTACAAAGTTCACGTTTTGCGGCGTTCATGGACACAATAAAAGCGGAACAGTAACCATAAAGCTAAGCTAACCTCTCCTAGGTATAAATAAGCAATCCTAGGCATAATATATGCAGTATTTGGCCTAATTTAGTAAATATGTGGACTATACTAGATTTAGAAAATAATAGCTTTCGCTTTTTGATCGCGCTCTTTACAAAGTTATCAGTACAAAACGGGTACTTTGGATACAACAGTCCATATATGTACTTCCATCCATAGTAACTATAGATACTATCGTTTTTTATCAAAGGTTGGCCTGAGTGATGGTATGTGGTCAGTCAAGCACCCGAGGTGAGTGACGTCCTCATTAGTGATGTATGAAGCACATGCTGGCTTGACAACAGCCAAACATGACCCCAGGCCTCGGTCCCAGCCTTCCCTCTCACGACCCCATGACCCAGGCCGCGGTCTCAGCGTTTACTTATATGTATGTTAAGTTTTGCACCTGTGGCGGCCGGGCAGGGCTGCGAAGCATCGCTGTTGCCGCCTTGGCCCCCCACCCCCCGTGAGCAGGAGGCTGTTCCTCGACACTGTGGGGTCAACCTTCACCCTAAGGTGTTAACTTGATCATTGAACTTTAACATCTCTCGTCCTCCTCCCACCAGCCACAGTGTACACCTAGTTGTACTCGGCTCTTTGTGCTTGCGGGGGGTTGAGCTTCGGCCCTTTGGTCCCGCCTCTCAACTGTCAATCAACTGGTGTACAGATTCCTGAGCCTACTGGGCTCTATCATATCTACATTTGAAACTGTGTATGGAGTCAGCCTCCACCACATCACTGCCTAATGCATTCCGTCTGTTAACTTCTCTGACACTGAAAAAGTTTTTTCTAACGTCCCTGTGGCTCATTTGGGTCTCCACCTGTGTCTCCTTGTTCGCGTACCACCCGTGTTAAACAGTTTATCTTTATCTACCTTGCCAACTCCTCTTGAGAATTATATCAGTATGTCTCCCCTAACTCTTTCTGTCTTCCAGTGTCGTGAGGTTTAGTTCTGAATGAAGAAGTTTTACTGCTATATTCAGATCCAGTGGTGAAATTTGCAGACTCACGCTTGTTCACTTGAGGCGTCATAGTAGTCGACCAGACACTCAATACAATACCTGGACCCCAACACAGTCCAAGCCCCCTCCCACCAATAATTTTTTTATCTTAATCCGCTCCTTATGTTGGTGATGACCAACGTGAGGGCAGTTGATGTCTCGCTTGTGTAAGTTAGTTTGGGTCAATAGAGCAGGCATTGGATGTGAGGAATTGGCTCAGTCAGAGAACGAACAACACACGCACATGCACAGAGGAGAAAGACCTGGGTGTGGACATAACTCCAAATCTGATGCCGAACCCACAGGAGCAGAATAAAAGCAGCTGCATATGGCATACTGGCTTACGGGCTCACTATAGTCCGCGTTACATCGAAATTTTGTTCCGAGTAGCTGAATCTAAAGCAACAACAACAACATCATGGCCCACGTCCGTGGCCAACTTCAGAAACTTGGACAAGGGGACTTTCCGGGACCTGTAAGCCCATCTTGATGAGTACATTTAGGTAAAGGGAGTTCTCACACACACACACATACATGTGCACACACACGCACAACGTGTTCAAGTAACAATGTAGGAATTTTGCAACACGGTAAAATTGCACTAGGTGAGGTAGTAATCATTCTCATTAACCACGGTAAGTACCCCCTGGTCCGGACCGTCGTGAATATTTAAGACAGGGTGAGCAACTCTGAGCGTCTTCGCTAGATACACGTGGTCGAAACATGGATTTTTTTTTATTGGTCGCGTTTACGATCGTCGAACATTTTCAGTTTTTTTTAGGAAAGATTTATTAAGCAAACTACATAGTCGGCGCCGTGAATAGTGTAAAGCGGAAAGTGATGAAAGAGTTGTGTTTGCGTTGAGCCGTCGCCATGGTGTCCGGACACTCCACTCCTGCTCTGGGGATTACATACACATCTCAATGTAAAAGGAAAAGGAAATATAGCACGTTTATGACGTGGACGCAAGCAGAGATAGACAGGTGTTTTGATCAATCACACACACAGGTATATAAAGTTAGATGTGTTCACGTAATAAAGGCAGTGCGTGTGAAGTGCGTGTCAGTGACGTGAGGATGATGCCATCCTCACGTCACTGATCAGAATGCGTTAGGCTAGAAGGAAAGACTAAAGATAGATTAGGTGTTTAGGTTTCCTCCAGCCGTCACCAAAGACGCATTCGTCAGATATAACGTTCTGTGCAACCAAAACCGATAATTCTCCAATATATATTAATACATTTTTATTATAACTGTGTATAGTTAGTTTTAGGATACATATGTTGTTGTTTCTGTGGTCAATTATTTGTGTTTCCAGCACGTGCGTGGAGTAATGGGAGGCCTTGAACTCTGCAAGAGGGAACTAACAACATCTCTCACGTAATCTCTTGTGTATAAAATCATCTCTACTCATAAACACTTGGTTTGGGGGCTGGATTAACGAGATTTAACCTATTTAATTCACTCGAATCATCAGGGATTCATACTCGTTCCTCAAAAGTATGAGACCAATAGAAAGTATTCCACCAACCAGGTCATGAATGCTCGCAATAAGGAAAGGTTTATAAAGTACCAAACTTTGTAAACAACTTATATGTTTTACAATTTACATCATATTATGGCAGTATTCATGCATCAACGCTTAGGTTACGTCTCACCCCAAAGCCTCAGTCATCAATTTCAAACATGTTCTATATTTAAATCATATTTTCTCAAATAAAAATTATTATATATATTTAAATTTGTTGTATATTTAGGCTTACATTAGGTTGAGTTAGGTATTTATGTTTAGCTGGCAATAATCTGTTTGTCCTATTTGGGGAAGCATTTACTTATGTGGAATTCAAACAGAGCACATGAGCGATGACTAGGCTTCCTTATATTCAAATTTACCTGAGGGCGACCACCCTTAATGGTCTCGATGGGGACAGGAAACCGGCAGCTTGTCAAAGGTCCCCCATTATTGCTAAAAAAATATAATGTGAAATTTAAACTGCAGTAATGAATTGGCAGTTACGACTTCAACGGGCAAGATACGTCCGAGTTATTATACCGTCCCTGTACTTACGACCAAAGCGATGACTTTGTAAGGTATTCAAGCGCTGACAAGGACGCTCGCTCTGAGGAATTATTGAAGATAGAGCAAGGACTGTATATACGTCAGTACCCAGACATGCTTTCGTGAGATCTTATTGATCATACGTTCATTGATAGTGAGTCTCTTGGTCACAACACCTGTATGTGCAGCATAATGTATGTGCAGCATACATTTTCATTTGGAAATTATTGATACTTGTTTGATAGCACGACAAAACTAATACGTATGTTGCTAGATAATAATTGTAATAATATAATAATAATAATAATAATAAGGCCTGGGATTACATATTTACACCTTGAACAAGTTAGGTTACTTTTAAGGTTTGGCTGTTATATAATTATTTATTCATATATATATTATTATAAATAATAATCATTAATCTTAAAATCAAAATAACGCGCGTGTTGTTTGTTATGATAGACGATTATAGACGATCTAAAATAATATATATTCCGAGAGAGTATTCAGACAGTTATTATGAGCCCATGAGACGGATGAGGGATCAGATACTCTAGAGTCTAGACGTTCATCGTGGACCAGTTACAAGATATTTATTACACTCAATCTTGGCTCTTATGTTTTTACTACACAAAAATTATCTTGTTGATATACACATTTGTACGTGAGACCCATTGGCGAAGTTTGCGTGTTTAAATGCTGTTTTGTTCATTAATTTTGGAGAAATTACTAGACTGGTGTGTGAATTATTTTGAACCTAATTTTCTTGTGATCATATTCTTTTGTGTGATGATGAGTACGAATATTAACTACTGACTCACGTACGCACGCATACGCACGCACGCACGCACGCACGCACGCACGCACGCACGCACGCACGCACGCACGAACGCACGCACGCACGCACGCACACACACACACACACACACACACACACACACACACACACACACACACACACACACACACACACACGCACACTCTCTACCAGTAGATTCACGGTTGAGAGGCGGAACCAAACAGCCGAAGCTCAACCCCCGCAAGCACAAATAGATGAGGACACACACACAAATATTTTAAACACAAGAGTTCATTTTACAATATAGAAATCTGAAGTCTAACAATGTTTACCTTAGCATCATTTCATCTATATAATACAGGGTTGGTAAAAAAAAAAAACTAAAAACCCAACCCGCCGGTCGGACGGGTTTGGTTTTCTCTTTAATTAATAGATAAAAATTGGAATTTTAAATTTAAATAAAAATAACTAAGTACGTGGGTGAAGGATTTACAGCGTTGTGGTTTGAACAGAGGTCGACAGCGAGACACTGTTGGAGAAATTTACGGGAACCGGTCGGCCGAGCGGACAGCACACTGGACTTGTGATCCTGTGGTCCTGGGTTCGATCCCAGGGGCTGGCGAGAAACAATGGGCAAAGTTTTTTTCATCCTATGCCCCTGTTACCTAGCAGTAAAATAGGTACTTGGGTGCTAGTCAGCTGTCACGGGTGCTTCCTGGGGTGGAGGCCTGGTCGAGGACCGGGCCGCGGGGACACTAAGCCCCGAAATCATCTCAAGATAACCTCAAGAAATGTTTAAACGTCATCAGTTGTGAGTCGTATGCAAATCGTTTTTCATTCATAAACGTAGGTTTAATAGCTGCATGGAATGAACAGTGGTCTTGGTTAATGAGGACGAGCTGCGTAAATGGTATAATTCTCACAAACTTACAAAGCAAGTGTGGGGTTGGAAGGTTGGTGGCTGTGACTTACATTATTTGACACAGCATTAAATAGGGAGTTAGGGGTAACTGTTAGAACGTGGGACGGGTGCAAGTCTTATAATTCAATTGACACTTTACAGGTGTACTGCAATCTCTTTAATGACACAAGTGATACTGGATGGACGGTGGTGTTGTACTACAGAAAAAATTTGAACGGCGCTTATACAACAACACCACCAAATAAGATATCCAACATCAACCAGCCTTACTTCATGGGTAAGTCTCGGCACCTCACCTTCACAAAGCTTTACAAATTGTTTTATTTTCTTTATAACTTGGGATAAGAGACTAGAGTAACTAACATTAGCCACAGATCTGGTCTAACATTAGCCACAGATCTGGACTAACATTCGCCACAGATCTGGACTAACATTAGCCACAGATCTGGACTAACATTAGCCACAGATCTGGACTAACATTAGCCACAGATCTGGACTAACATTAGCCACAGATCTGGTCTAACATTAGCCACAGATCTGGACTAACATTAGCCACAGATCTGGTCTAACATTAGCCACAGATCTGGTCTAACATTAGCCACAGATCTGGTCTAACATTAGCCACAGATCTGGTCTAACATTAGCCACAGATCTGGACTAACATTAGCCACAGATCTGGACTAACATTAGCCACAGATCTGGACTAACATTAGCCACAGATCTGGTCTAACATTAGCCACAGATCTGGTCTAACATTAGCCACAGATCTGGACTAACATTAGCCACAGATCTGGTCTAACATTAGCCACAGATCTGGACCAACATTACCCACAGATCTGGACTAACATTAGCCACAGATCTGGTCTAACATTAGCCACAGATCTGGTCTAACATTAGCCACACATCTGGACTAACATTCGCCACAGATCTGGACTAACATTAGCCACAGATCTGGTCTAACATTAGCCACAGATCTGGTCTAACATTAGCCACAGATCTGGACTAACATTAGCCACAGATCTGGTCTAACATTAGCCACAGATCTGGTCTAACATTAGCCACAGATCTGGACTAACATTAGCCACAGATCTGGACTAACATTAGCCACAGATCTGGACTAACATTAGCCACAGATCTGTACTAACATTAGCCACAGATCTGTACTAACATTAGCCACAGATCTGGACTAACATTAGCCACAGATCTGGACTAACATTAGCCACACATCTGGACTAACATTAGCCACAGATCTGGACTAACATTAGCCACACATGTGGACTAACATTAGCCACACATCTGGACTAACATTAGCCACACATGTGGACTAACATTAGCCACAGATCTGGACTAACATTAGCCACACATGTGGACTAACATTAGCCACACATCTGGACTAACATTACCCACACATCTGGACTAACATTAGCTACACATCTGGTCTACCATTAGCCACAGATCTGACTAACATTACCCACACATCTGGACTAACATTAGCCACACACCTGGTCTAACATTAGCCACACATCTGGTCTAACATTAGCCACACATCTGGTCTAACATTAGCCACACATCTGGTCTAACATTACCCACACATCTGGACTAACATTACCCACAGAACTGGCTCAAAGTCATAACGGTGCACGTCCAGTTCTCATAGTTTTGACTTACTCAGAGTAGGCAGAATTGTAATTAATTTTGCTTTATGTGCTGTTTATGGTGTGATTGTTCAGACATTCCCGCCACCACTGCTAAGGGCTCTCGTATAATAGTCACACCCTTCCTAATTGGGTTTACATGATTGCTATTCAGATATGTTTGAAGGCGCCAAGCACTGGCGCTTGCTGAAGTAGACCCACCCCTCAAGGGGAGTGGGATGAGACATCTCTACCCCCTATGTTAGTTGCCAGGTGACTGCTGTCATGTTGCATCAAGTTACGGGCTCACCATAGCCCGTGCTACTTGCAACTTTGTTCCAGGTAGCGAATCTTTAACAACAACAACAGGTGACAGCTATGCACGTGCCTTCAAGACTCCCATCTGTAAATGTGGCGACTGGTTCACTCGGTATATAGTGTTGTGGTGCCTCCTGGTTCACTTTAAACACTCGTGATCCCAGACGTAGTAATTCCCCACCCTCGCTCTCTCTTTAAATTCAAATAAGCTTTATTATATATCAAGTTGAAAGTGTAGTTAGCTAACATCTACTTTCATTTCCACGTATTGAATTTAACCAGTGGTTATTAATTCTTGAGAGCTACGAAATAATCAGAATAACATGAATTCGCTTCTTCAGTTCAACAACTGCACCTCTCTGGTGGTATAATCTCTGACGAATATTATATTTCTAGAAAATAATGAATTGTATGTTTATTGTACTGAGTTAATCCTTGTAATATGTTGATTTACCCAGTTCATTACTTTATTTAAGAGCGATAACTTAAACCTTCGACTTCAAATACCTTTCCCTTGTCCCTGATTTATGATAGTGTTTTTAATATAATTTAAGTAACATTGATTGTTGATATGTTAAAGGGATAGAGAACCTGTCAGCACTGAACTGGAACGGTACAACACCGCGGCCGCTGGTGTTCAAGGTAAGTGTATCTATCATATATGGATTCTCACCAACTGACACACAGTACAACACCTTACCTGGCAGCCTGACTTATACACATGTACACCATCATGTACACCAGCATGTACACTATCATGTACACCAGCATGTACACTAGCATGTACACTATCAACATCCACACCAAAACCACGGTGACACAGCTCCTATATTATTGTTAACGTTAAATTCATTACGGTACAGTATACAATATGCAGTATACGTTAACTATTTAATATAGTTTAAGATTATCACAGCTATGGTATAATGTTGTATACAGTGTCCCAAGTTTTTCTATATTGTTAAAGTGCCCTTGATTATATACTGTAGTTTATTCCGTCTGCTCTACAGTCAGTTTCTTGTTCACATTCATTGTTCACGCCTTTATCTTACATTCTTTCTTTCTTCTTTATTAGTTTGACATCAGTTTTGATAATAAGAATGACTTCGCCATCTACAGTGGGGTCCAAATAGCACAAAATGCCCCATGGACTCTAACAGCAGTGGGAGACTACCACGGAACTGCTGGTAAGTAATTATAGTGACGACATTACAGCAGTGGTTACGTCCTAATGGTAGTTATTAGCCTGGTCAGAGACCGGGCCACAGGGTCGTTGATCCTCGGAATCTTCAACACATAGAGGAACTCTTTAATAGAAAAAAGTAAATCTTTTTTATCTTACATTTACATGAAGTTCTTTGGTATTGAAGTGTGAAGTCTAATTCTTTCTTCAGCATTTGTGTTCGAGCTAACTTCAGTTATCAAGATATATATATATATAAATATAAAGATATAGATATATAAATGTTTGTATTGAATAGGTCAGAGCAATGCGGGGATTCGAACGTGCTACCTGGTTACTTCCAACCAGTGATTCCACCCGGCCTTAACCCACTTGACCAATATATTTTTAATGTTTGATTATTTATTGTGAGTAACATTGTTGTACTCTATTCATGTTTGCCCTGGGCTGATGCCTCCCCGCCCGCGGGCGTGGGCGGCCTGGTGCTGGTGATGGGCGGCTTACGTTTATACTTCACGGGAAATTTTAAACAATATAAAGCAATTTTCTCTGGTACTAATACGGTTAATCACCTTATTTTCAGGAGATTCATTTTCTGGGAACTTGAATCAACAATTTCAAGATCCTTGGTGGCAACGACGTTCGGGAGTTAATTCTGTAAGTCAATTTCGTAGCAGTGAAATTAAATAAAGTTAACGACAAATATAAAAAAAATAATGATATTATTGTTAATATAAATGAACAAGTTGGAATCAATAAGTAAATATGTTTGAGTGATTGATAGTATATGAATGGGGTGATGTGTCTGGGCCGCCCACAGAGCAACATGTCCACTTCGAGTGTAACCTGGGACTCGCTCAACGCGGGCATCGTCTGGAATGTATGGAGGATCGCTATTGCTTTCCGACCTCAGGATTATGACTCCGGTGAGACCGTCTGCTTCCAGACTGATTTCTAAATGCTTATACTGTAGCAATTGTTTTGCTGGTCGGAGACAAATATTGTCATTTCGTCCTGGACCATTCTCAAGTCGATGAGAATGGTCTTGACCATCGACTTGAGAATGGTCCAGGACGGACCGAAACGTCGTCGTCCCTTCACATTCTAGTGTGTGGTCTGGTCATCATACTTTAGCCACGTTATTGTGACTCATCGCCTGCATTGTCATTTCCTTGCATGTTGGCTTGTTGCACGCCCAGCCCATCCTCAGAATATGCGGAGGTAAATGTAACAGCACAAGTAAGTGTAATTATGTACTATTCCTAGTAGTCAGGAATTGTACTTATTACACTTCAGTATTAAACCGTACTGTCAAATAATCGCCAGAATCGCACCAAAATATTGTGAATATTTGAGTTGACCTAAAAAGCTGAATAGAAAACCACGACCTAACCTAACCTTCTTAGTGTATGAGGACAAGCATTTTATTGCTTCCTAATTACAATTAATACTTAACCTATAGCTATATTGATAGTTATAAAACTAATAAAACAAAACTAAAATCTTTCAATAAATTATAAAGTAACTCAGGATATTTTCAAATTTTGTATAAAATCTCTATTGTTTAATAAAACTGAAAAAGAAATTCTTCATATTTAAAGCTTGTGTATATAGACTTGAACATGAAAACTTCATCTTAAAATTCTGAGTGTTTTAACAGAAAACGAGAATATATGGGGAGGTAAATGTAACGGCACAAGTAAGTGTAATTATGTACTATTCCTAGCAGTCACGAATTGTACTTATTACACTTAGTATTAAACCGTACTGTCAATTCGGAGGATGCGTTGTGGACGCCTTAACAAAGCTACTATGTATTTAACATATGAATCAAATCTGGCGCCAAGATATTTCAATATATTGAGATCATATATGAATATGGTGGCCAAAAAATCCAGGGAGGGCATTAAAAACATCTTAGAAAATGGCCTCCCTATGAGCGAAAGGCTATATTGATCAGGTAGCAGGCGGTGTGTGTGGTGTTAAGTAAACACGCCATGATTGAAGTTGGCTAGTCTTACGTGTAAATGCAATTCGAGGAATGCATTAGGCAGTGATGTGGTGGAGGCTGACTCTATACACAGTTTCATGTGTAGATATGATAGAGCCCAGTAGGCTCAGGAACCTGTACACCAGTTGATTGACGGTTGAGAGGCGGGACCAAAGAGCCAGAGCTCAACCCCCGCAAACACAACTAGGTAAGTACAACACAGAGTGTTGATGATTTATATGACCAATTGCCAGGTATCATTATATACGTGGGATCGCTGGATTGTTTCAAGCTAAGGAGCTACCTAGCATGGGAGAAAAGGCCCTTGTAGTTACTTTTATTATGCAGATGAGGAGTCACAATAACGTGGCTGAAAAATGTTAACTAGACCACCGCACTAGAAAGTGAAGAGACACTACGTTTCGGTCCGTCCAGGACCATTATCAAGTCGTTTACTTTTATTATGTTCTTAAGGGGTTCTCAACTGACTTGCAGTTGTGTTTATTCTTTTACTCTTATTAGGTTTCCTTCCCATCACAGTCACTTCTTCGTCACCAGCCCCTCTTCTCTGTGGCCCCTAGTCTCTCTCACCATTCCAATCATCCCCACCACGACCCCCTTCACCCTCCCATCATTTGTACTCTCCCTCATCACCAGTCCCCTCCTCGCTTTGCACTCCTTAGTACTGACATCTTCACCTGCCCCTCCCAGACCACTCCTGCCCCCCGGAGGTGGCCATGGAGCCGTGGTGGAGGAACAGTAACATCAATATCACCTTCCCCGCTGTGAGGAGTGCCGGTACTGTCATCTCGTACCAGTGCGAGGGAGAGCTCTTCATGGCCGGCAACAGCACCACCATGGCAGGGAGAGTGACGGAGGACTCCACCACCTGTGTCGCGCTCACCAACGGCACCCTCGTCTGGAACACCAGCATGATCTCCCCTCCGTGTCAGCGTGAGTCCCTCTCTGCCTCCCGGGAATCTTAGGCGTCTTCTGTAAATTATCGCATATACAGTTTTCTGTGTGTTTAGTTTTACCTATGTTCGTTCTGTACCCCAGAGCATTCCCACTGCAAAGTTGGGTGAGGCTAGCCCCCAACCTCTGGCCTCCAACTTTGAACAGACAGATATTTTATCTTATAAATGCAGATTGTTCATCTGTATTGTGATAAAATAATTATAATAATTCGATATTTAGGGAGACAGGCAAGCAGTATATATATATATATATATATATATATATAATATATATAATATATATATATATATATATATATATATATATATATATATATATATATGTCAGTCATTTCTTATAATGAAATGATAAACGCGCCAACACCCAACAAAGCAGGAGTTACACTTTATGGTAATCACATATTGATTGTTTGATACGTGGATTGGGTAATGCTTTTGTTTTGTTTATCGTAGGAAACTGGAGGTTTAGAGTCATTATTCAGGTGTATTATGACATGTTTATTGTAATGTTTGGAAATGTTAATCCTAATGCCTTACTTTTAGAAGAGTGTGAGTAATGTTTATTTTTTGGTCAGTGACCTGCCCGGACAACTACGTCAAGACTCTGGACGGGACCTCCTGTGCTCGCTTCTCTGATAATGACGCTACCTATGGCATCGTCACCGCTTCTCTCAGGTAACACACACACACACACACACACACACACACACACACACAGTTGAGAGGCTGTGTGTGTGAGGCTATGACGGTTGAGAGGCGGGACCAAAGAGCCAGAGCTCAACCCCCGCAAGCACAACTAGGTGAGTACACACACACACACACACACACACACACACACACACTACAATTATTATAAGGTTATAAAATAATGCTTATTCATATGTCTACAAGCATTCATCCTATGATTCATTTATTAATGAATCATAGGATGATTCGTCATCCTATGATTCATTTATTAAATAAATATTTGTTCATATTCTTAAAGGTGCCGCGACGAGCTGGCATCACTGGCACTTCTAACACAGTATGGCAACCACCCTAACATAGTCAACAACCAGTACTACTACACCGCCCACGTCAGGTATGGCGCCCATATGTGCTTAGTCTTCCACAATTATTACAAACCCCCTTTAAGCTATGACAACTACGAACATAGCCCCACACCTGTGCTGCTAAACCACTCTCCACCAGCTATGGCAACCTGATATATAATTGTATACCAAGTTTGTCACAAGTTAACTTAGTAGTTAACTAAGTAACCTCGACGACATGGGTAACATCTTGGGTCAGGGTTCTTGTGTTACTTGTGGTCATCTGAAGTGGTAAATCTGGTGTTTCTTGTATCTCTAAAATCAGGTTGCTTGTTAAATAATGAGTAGTGTTCGACGCGTTCTTCTAGGGCAGGGGTGGGCAATCTTTCTAAGTGTGCGCGCCAAAATCGACAACTCTTTGAGGCAACATTTTCTCGCGCGCCTATCGAAATTTTTGGAAACTTCGCGCCTTTTAGTTACTGGGAGAAATTTTCAAATAATCAAATATCACATTAGAGCGGTAAAGTCACAGAATATTTCGAGAGTGATGATTGTAAGTCATGTAAGACTGACAAAAAAATTAAAATTTTGTGACGGAATTTTGACTTAAGGTCGTTATACCATGTTGATACTGTGGGTATTTCTATTAGGTTTTAAGTAATTCTCGCTGCCATATACAGCCACACAATTTAAATTAACAACATCATTACTATGTATTCTCTTAACCCTCCCAATGTACCTTCTTGTATAGAAATAAATATATAAAAAAATAACAAATTTTAACACCAAGAAAAGAGTCAACAATAATTGTGAATTTTTCTTTTTGTTATATGTATGAAGTTAATCAGCCATAAGTTTTTAAGTTTTCCACAATACATTACAGTGCCCAATCTCATAATCGTTTTACTTGGCTAAAGCACAATAAAATAAAATGAAATTAAAGACATTCTTTAATTAAATCTTCATCCCTTATGAAGGATGAAGGATATATACAAATTACAAATCTCACAAAAGAAATGAGATTATGATGAGAAAAAGAAAGTTGGATACTTATTTCATTATTTTATAAGGTGAGCCCTGAGTTTCGCGAGCCAGAAAAAAGTAATTTGAGAGCCAATTTTGGCACGCATGCCAAGGGTTGGACACTTACGACCCTGGGTTCTTAACTGGCACCTTAATTGGCACTGCAAAGAAACCAGATTCTTAACGCCGCTGTTTACATACTTACCTATTGTATCAACAAGCATTTTGTCAAAGATCTTCCTAACTACCGAGAGCTATTGTCTGGCCTTTCATTATTATTATTATTATTATTATTAAAGTAATTATTTTAATTATTATTTTATTTATTATTAGAATTATTTCTTCATTTATTCTTCAGGGACTCATCGACGTCCTTCCAGCCGCCAACCCCAAGCGGTATGAATGTTCCCTGCGCCCCAAGTGAGACCTGCCAGGTGAGTGTGGTCGTGTGGTGTGTCAAGTGGTACCATCTTGCATTAATTAAAAACTTAAGAATTAATGTAGCTGTACAAGACCTATTGGCCCTTTTTGAGGCAGCTTCTATTTGTATTCACCCAAATTTATTCATATATATGTGTAACCCACGCTTGAAACAATCAAGTTTCAACACATAATTGAATTCCTCAGATTAGGCAAAATTGTAATTTATTTTTTGTCATTAATTTGTTGTTGACAGCCATCGGGTACGAACGAGTGTTATACCGTGGGCCAGGCCGCCCCCAACACCCTCCAGGGGCACGCTCAGAGCTGTTTCCTCAACACCACTCGCTACATCTGCAGGAGACCAGGTCAGGTCTTCATATGTATTTCTCGACAAATCTTAAATCTTTCTTTGAGGTCTACTCTTCCTTATAAAATATGTATCTTAAGGTCTGCTTAACCTCTTAAGTATTTCGTTCGTGTCTGATCACTGCCCAAATGTTTACCCCAAGAACATATGTTATTTGGTCATCATGACATTTGAATATATTTTATATTAATCTTAAATTTCGTGTTTTTATAACTTCAAGCTTCTTTCTGTGATATTCCAAACAGCCTACTGCCCCAATACCTATTCGCAATACAAGGGGCTGTGCTACTATGTTTTGGATACTGCTGCCTACTCGGGTGGCTACATACACAGAACAGGCGATCACATCGAAGCTCTAAAGCACTGTATGGCCGACGGGAGCTCCCTAGCCTACCCTGAGAGCCTGGACGTCCTCCAGTATCTGGAGAGCCTCGTCAGGGTGAGCACCCTCAAACTTTACCAGTTTGTTTGGGTTTTCTTTTTCTTAATGTTTTTGTTCGTGTTTCTGTTTTAACAGTTTCATTTGTTGTCGTTGTTGATGATAGTAGTGCCTTGATGTAGTCTTCCAACCTTCTCGTCCTCCGGGATTGGGAAGCTGTTTAGGAAGGATAGGTTGGGTAGAATTACGAATTACGTAAAAACTCTTACGAATTACGTCACTTTTCGCTCGTATACGCACTCAGGCTAAAAAAGGACGTAATTAAACATGAAATCTGCTCACGAAAGTGACGTACTGTTCCGTTTTCTGTTTTAAGCCCAGGAATATAGTATACTGTATAAATTGATTAGGTCAAATTACATGGCCAATATGTATGAATATTGGATTTAAAAATCTTATTGGAAATAAAGAAGCTTACATATGTGTATTAAAAATGGAAACATATCTTGAACAACACTTTATTATAATATCAAGAACGGTTAAGAAATAGATAACAAAAGCAAAAAAACATTATGAAGTACGTAGAGCAGGGCAAGCAAAAATACACCTCAAAGGCTTCTTCCAGATATACCAAAATCAGAAAAAGTTGGGCCCTTAAAACATGATAAAACATGTCTGATTTGTTTTTCACTGTTTTTGCAGTATATGTGTACATGCTGATTTGGTTTTCATTGTTTTTGCAGTATATGTGAAGCATTGATTGGGGAAAAGATTGTGACGTTGTGTACCATAAGTTTGCCAAAGCTTTGTATGCTGTGCCACACGAAAGGTTGATTGGTAATGTTGAGGCTCACGGTACTGAGGGCGCTAATTAAATTGGTTAAGGGCATGGTTATACCAAAGGAAACAACGAGTTAGTATAAGTGGAGTTATATATCAAGGTGGCACACCGTTGTGTGACGAGTGCCTCAAAGCTCTCGTCTGGCACCTCTGTTGTTTGTCATATATGTAACGATTTAGATTCAAGATTGAACAATAATATTTGCAAATTTATGGACGATACCAAAATTGAGCGAGAAATAAATTCAAAAGTCGACTCAACCAACTTAATGTAGCACCCCCAATACCGTGAGCCTCTATCTTTTTAATCAATCTTTCATGTGACACTGTATCAAAAGCTTTGCTAAAGTCAAGATACACAACATCACAAACCTTACCTGCCTCTCAACTGTCTCAACTATGGTGGAATAAAATGACAGGAAATTTGTTAAACATGATCGGCCATTTGTAAAACCATGTTGTGAATCATTTATTAATCTATGTTTCCAAGATGAAGACGAATGGGTTTTGCTTATCCAATATAAATTGGATAAGCTTAGATTAAGGAAAGACCTGGGTAAATACTGGTTCAGAAATAGTGTTGTTGATCTGTGGAACTGTGTACCGGGTAACGTACCGGATCTCTAAATTGTTTCAAGTGTAGGTTAGACATATATATGAATGTGTTTTGGTGCATATAAATAGGAGCTGCCTTGATGGGTCAATAAGCATTCATCTATGTCCTTTATTGATACGTTCTGTTATACATTGTTGTACTCCACTACTCTCCCTCCTCTTGTTCCCCCTCCACCCTCTCTTCCTTCTCTACTTCCCTATCTTTCTTCCTCATCCTTTCCTTCCTTTGTTCCTATTTTGTCATAAATTTAAGTGATTTTGGTAGTGACATTTAATGATGAGACCTTGAGAATGATGTAAGATATTCTTACAGAAAAAAGCACTGAACAGCGACAACATCCAGACCTCGCTGCAGGAGACGAAGATTGCCATCATTGGACTCAACCAACGGTACTGTCATTGTGCTGTTTTGACTCTAGTGTGGTATTACAACTGGTATTGGTAGTGTGTGATTGATGATGGGTGTAGTAGTGTGTTGGTGTAAACGTTTTTGTAGCGGTAAGAAATTCCTAGTGAGGTGTAGTGATGGCTGACAGTGGTGGTGGTGGAGGTGTAGTACTCATGTAGCAGGAGGTGGGGGAGGGCGTGGATGACCGGACACACCAGGTTAGAGAAGGGCTCTCAGGGTATAGTAGCAGGAATGACTGACGAAAAAGAAGATGCAAGTGTGTATTGCATATAATACAGTTTTGTCACATTAACTGGAACTATATTTTGAATCTAGAATTGCATAAATGATGACATAAAAGTATGTAAATCAGTGAAACATAAAGGATAGAGACAAATTATTGAGTTAAGTGTTGATATCATCTAACATTAACAACACTGACCTCCGCAGGAACAACTGGACTGGCTCAGGGTGTACGCCCCCGACCCTGATGTTGTGGCTCTGGCTAATAACATGACCGTTGCTGGGTATTGGCAGCGCTATCTCACTGTAAATGCTAACCCGGCTCAAGGATACAATTTAACCAATGCACTTCTTACTGATGAAACTGTGCATGTGCACTATGTAATTTGTCAACGCTACGGCCTCTATGGTGGGTTGGTGACTCAGAATGGTTTGTTACACACTGAGGAGAGAGTAATGCACGTTTATACCTGTACTTATACATCGAGAGTAAAGGCGTGGTATTAAACAATGTGTCTTCCTGGCAGTGTGTGTGGATGACCTCCCGCCACCTACAGAAAACATGACCTTGATTTGGGACGGTAACAGACATGTTGGAAACACGTCCGTCTACAGGTATGTGTCTTGTGTTGAGTCCTGCTTGCCCTTTCCAACAGGTAGGTGCTCTCTTCCCTGCTTGCCCTTTCCAACAGGTAGGTGCTCTCTTACCTGGCTGCCTTCACCAACAGGTAGGTGCTCTCTGCCCTGGCTGCCTTCACCAACAGGTAGGTGCTCTCTGCCCTGGCTGCCTTCACCAACAGGTAGGTGCTCTCTGCCCTGGCTGCCTTCACCAACAGGTAGGTGCTCTCTTACCTGGCTGCCTTCACCAACAGGTAGGTACTCTCTTCCCTGGCTGCCTTCACCAACAGGTAGGTGCTCTCTGCCCTGGCTGCCTTCACCAACAGGTAGGTACTCTCTCCCTGGCTGCCTTCACCAACAGGTAGGTGCTCTCTGCCCTGGCTGCCTTCACCAACAGGTAGGTGCTCTCTCCCTGGCTGCCTTCACCAACAGGTAGGTACTCTCTTCCCTGGCTGCCTTCACCAACAGGTAGGTGCTCTCTGCCCTGGCTGCCTTCACCAACAGGTANTATCAATCAGAATGTTTAAATGCAAGAGATTCCTAATGATCTGTGAGCCAATCAGGACAAGGATACCATTGCGGGGGTTTACATTTGTCATCTTTTGAATAATAATGTCAAAATAATAAAAGAAGCATATCATACTTTACAAGATTTACTTTATTGAGTTTACAGTACCTGTAAATTTGTTAAATTAATATTGCATTAGGGTAAGATGTTACTTACTTAAGGACCTAAGGCCATCAGATACAGATAATATCCCTTTAATAATCTTAACATGCTAAATATTGTACTTTAACCCTTGGGCTGTTATATTCCCTCTCCCCTTCATCTCTAAGTGATGGTATGGTATGTATCTGTATGTATGGTATGTATCATACCATACTAATGGTATGTATCTCTTCTCACCCTGATTTCTCTTCTGACTTGCTCCATAATTAATTTTTAATTTTGCTCTTCTTTCATTCTCCTTATTGGGAATTGCTCCACTTCTCTCTTCCTTTTATGCACTTTCATATTATGTTTTTTTCTCATATTCTGGCTTCTGTCACTTTTCTTTTTAGTTTAATCTTGCGGTCAATGACCAGGACACAATGGTACCTCTTTGTGGGAGTTCATGCCCCAAGTTCTGAATATTTGTCTCATTCAAGGTGAAGAAAAGGCCTATAGGCTAGTTGTGTCTCCTCTACTATCTCTTGTGTAATTTTGTATTTGTTAGGAAGTGCCTATCCATAACTTACAGTAATTTGGGTTCCATGTTTCTGCCATTCAAGTTCAAGTATGTTTATTGAGACAGGAAAAAATACATCTCAAAGGGATAGAGTAGCTTAGGCTATTTCTGCCCTCCCTGCTTCTGTCATATCATTGGGGTTTCTCGATTCCATGTATGTATGTATGTATATGTATGTATGTATGTATGTATGTATGTATGTATGTATGTATGTATGTATGTATGTATGTATTCCCCTATTTGTATTCACCTATTTGTTCTTGCGGGGATTGAGCTCTGCTCTTTCGGCCCGCCTCTCAACTGTCAATCAACTTTAACTAACTACTAACTAATTTTTTCCACACACTCCCAGGAAGCAGCTCCGTAACAGCTGACTAACTCCCAGGTACCTATTTACTGCTAGGTAACAGGGGCATTAAGGGTAAAAGAAACTTTGCCCATTTGTTTCTGCCTGGTCCGGGAATCGAACCCGGGCCACAGAATTATGAGTCCTGCGCACTGTCCGCTCAGCTACCAGACCCCCTTATGTATGACCCCCCCAGGTATGTATATATGTATATACATGTGTGTGTGTGTGTGTGTGTTTATTGACGTGTATGTATATGTTTGGTTTTGAGTAATCTTGGAGGATAAGGATAGGGTGGCGGGGAACCCTGATAAACCTAAGAATGGCAAACGAGGAAAATGACGAGGCACAGTTAGTAGCAGAGCCAGAGTAAGAGGTAGCGGAAGCAGGAGGAGGAGGCGCGATAGCAGTAGCGGCGGTAGCAGTAGCAGCGAGGCGTGTCGGGTAGGTAGAGGGTAGCGGCGGCGGCGGCGGTGGTAACACTGGTCGGCCAGCTGACTCCAGCCTGGCATCAGGGACCGGATGTGGGCTCTTCCGGCGTCAGGGCTCCCTGCCCGCCTCCACCTCCCTCCCTGCTGCCCCTCTAGCGGAACAGGTGCACCCGTCACACACCTCACTCTTACCTGTGGCTCTATACCTCTCTACACTCCTCCCATGCGAGGTGGGTATGAGCACTGGTAACCCACGCCGGCTGCACATACCACGCATAACAGAAGTTGGGAAGTTCCCAAGATATATGCTATCAGGCTAGTATCAGAGATAAGAGATGTCCTAGTTGAACTGGCATAGGAAACTGAATCTAAGGATATTACGAGAGGTGATATGATCACAACGTATAAGATACTGAGGAAAATAATTAAAACTAATAGTCGTATCCAGGCGAGGAACAACACAAGTGGAAGTTAGATACACATGAGCCAGAGAAATATAATGAAATACTCGTATACAGCGAGCGTAGCAAACAAGAGAAAATAACTTGAACCAGAGACAACGGAAGCACTAGATCTCGCTCCCATACACGTAACTAGGCGAGTACACACACGCTTTAAAGTACCATGTAAAGTATAGTCTCCAAGAATATAGAAGTACTCGACAGGCTTTCTGCTCTCTCACTAAGTATCTTAATTTATTTACGTATATAGTTCTCATTCGGCTTCTACCCCTTTCATTTCTGCCACCCCTCCGTCAGTCCTCATATACATGTAGTCAACCGTTGCCCCTTCCTTCTCTGCCCCCCCGTCCCCTACATGCATGAGACGCATGCACGTACGGGAGACCACAACCTCAGGATGCAGGCAGGCAGCCCCTCTAGTGCCTCTTCTTCTGGGTTCCCGGAGCGACAGTGACAAGAACTTTTCTCGGGCGTGACACCGACTTCCTCAAAGTCACATTGTCCACCAGTGTTTTGTATAGGACAAGAGCCATGGCTCTACCTCAAGTTCAAGTAGGGCGCACTAACAACACACACACACACACATTTGCGTGTGTTAGAGAAAGAAATATGTAGTAGATACTTTGTGTAGGTATGTAGAAAATATAGAGTAGATTAGAGGAATATATGTAGTAGATATAATAGAAGAAATAATATATATCGGTTAGAAAGGCGGGGTTCAAGAGCTAATAGCTCGATTCTGCAAACACAAATAGTAAAAAGTAAATTCACACACACACATAAATGAAGCCACATACACAAGCACATGGAGTGGAATAGGCTAACCTGTCCCCCATACGTGGCCCCAGATCCAAGGAAGGACGACGTAGCGGCGTCTCCTTGGGGCCGTGCACCAGGGGACGTCTCACTGAAGTTCTGGATGGAATGTGATTGTGTAATCTCGCCGGCACGCTAACAATTGTTCTAGTATTCCATTTGCCATATTTTTTTTATCTTTATTTAATAAAATACAATATAAATCATATATACATAAGTTTTACAAGGCAATAATACAGTAGTATAATTCTCATTGAAGAAGTTTTTCATTATCACAGAACATGAACTTTAAACCCCTAAATGTTATACTTATTTTTCTTTAAATGATTTACAAAATTGGAGATTATATTTACATTAATATACAGGGGAAATTATTACATTCATATATATTTTATATAATTCTCAGCAAACAAATTTTCCATATCATCACCGAGCATGAGCCGTAGCCTAATATAGTTTAAGATATCCAAACACCGTATTCCTCTGTATTTCTAATCAGTCCTTCGTGAGATACAATGTCTAAGGTTTTGTTAAAGTTAAGGTTGAACTGCTGCAAACTTTGCCAGCATCAACTTGTACATACAGTACTGTATATGCTGGAAAAATTATGAGTAATTTTTTTTAACATGAAGGGCCCTTATTAATATCATACTGTGAATCCCTTATTAACTTTACTCAAGACGAGCATTTGCAATTATCGAATCAAGTAGTTTGCTATTACTTGAATCGATAATTACCTGAATTACTAAAATTTCTATCTATTAGTCATTTTAACCTTCAGAAGACAGTTGTCAGGGATGTGTTAATTTTTGTTGGTCGATTTGGCATCACGTACTTCAAGACACTTATTTGTACGAGTTTATATTGCACACTATATACTCAAATACTGTAAAATCTCCCGATGGGTTGTATTACAAGCATGACTGGATAATTTATACATTTCATGAATCAATGATGATTACTCATGTGGAATCAAAGTCCACTATACCAGAGAAAGTTACAATCTGCGAGCCGCTGTTATTATTCCGAGTGGATGGGCACGATAATTGAGAATTTATCGGCCGGTGTCCCTTACGACAGATAATCCCTACGAGGTCTTCTGAGACTGTGATGGACTGGACGACACGACTAACTTTAGTGGCAGCACTAGGCTGACCACATTTCTTACTGAACCTAAGAATGTATTTTATAACTGGAAGTGGTTAAATCTAATCAAGTAACTGCATGAAAATATAATCCCCTGCAGTTACAAAGGATGACAAAGAAATCGAAATAGTTTGACTGTCCTATGATTGAGACGAGTGTGTCGCCTTGGGAGTGTGGCGGGCGGGGAGCGTGTGTTCATGGTGTGCTGTGTTGAAGAGACGTGTACTGCAACATGCTATGCAATGGCTGTGTGTGGTATAGAAAATATCTGAGGTGGGGTGTACAGAGAAACGATTTAAGTAGCTCAAGAGAACGATTCAACTGACAAGGCGCAGGTAGAAATGTATTTACTATTTGAGTCTGCAGAATCGAGCTAACGGAAGAGGAGCTCAGGAAGGATGGGTGTGGAACAGGCGGGAAAGATAACGACGCCATTGGAAGGAGACGTGAGGAAGGGAACAAGAGGAAAAGAGAAGGGATGGAGTTAGAGTGGAAGGATCCTGGGAGGGGCAAGAGGGAAAGGGGGGGATTCTGGGTAATACGCTGTTATTATGGCAATCTGTGCCCAATTGTCCGACTCATCCAGCGTGCGGGACGCCCTCCAGCCCACCCACACAATCCTCCCCACGCCAGCCTACCCACCCACCCGCCCGCCCACGCCACCCACCCTGCCCGACTGCCCCCTGCCACCCAGACAGCGCTGTTCTACCCCTCCGCCCACCTCCGGAACACTGCACATCCGCTCGTCATGGCGTCATGCCCCTCACAATAACCCCACACTGCCCCTCACCACACCACCCATCACTCACCACACCCCACGTCACCCAAACCAACCCCCACAACACTACCCTCCTAGAACACCAACACCCACGCCACCCGACACCACCTACGCTACCCCCCATATCATCACACCCGTAACAGCACCATCCATGCTACCCCTACTCTACTTCCCCCTCCACAACACCACTAACCCCACCAAACACGCCACCCCTCAAAACCACCAAGCATGCCACCCCAACACCACCACCACACCCACCCCACACCACCCCCACACACCCCCCAACCACCACCCACACCAACCCCCAAGCCACCCCCACACTACCCCCCCCCACACCAACCCCCTCGCCACCCCCACACCACACCACTCCCCCCCACCATAGCAAGACAAGCAGGCAGGAGAGGTCAATATGGACTTCTTGTTTCCGGCAATTACAACTTTCGCTACAATCTCAACCGCAGGAAGCAGGAAGACTGGTTAGTGGAGACCGGTGAGCAGTGAGGGAGGTGTATGGGGTGGTGAGGAGGTACAGAGGGCTGGGACACAGAGGGCTGGGGTACAGAGGTCTGGGGTACAGTGGTCTGGGGTACAGAGGGCTGGGGTACAGAGAGCTGGGTACAGAGGGCTGGGGTACAGAGGTCTGGGGTACAGAGGGCTGGGGTACAGAGGGCTGGGGTACAGAGGGCTGGGGTACAGAGGTCTGGGGTACAGAGGAGGGGTACAGAGGTCTGGGGTACAGAGGGAGGGGTACAGAGGTCTGGGGTACAGTGGTCTGGGGTACAGTGGTCTGGGGTACAGAGGTCTGGGGTACAGTGGTCTGGGGTACAGAGGTCTGGGGTACAGAGGGCGGGGTACAGAGGTCTGGGGTACAGTGGTCTGGGGTACAGAGGGCGGGGTACAGAGGGCTGGGGTACAGAGGTCTGGGGTACAGTGGTCTGGGGTACAGAGGGAGGGGTACAGAGGTCTGGGGTACAGTGGTCTGGGGTACAGTGGTCTGGGGTACAGAGGTCTGGGGTACAGAGGTCTGGGGTACAGTGGTCTGGGGTACAGTGGTCTGGGTACAGAGGTCTGGGGTACAAAGGGCGGGGTACAGAGGTCTGGGGTACAGTGGTCTGGGGTACAGAGGGCGGGGTACAGAGGGCTGGGGTACAGAGGTCTGGGGTACAGTGGTCTGGGGTACAGAGGTCTGGGGTACAGAGGGCGGGGTACATAGGTCTGGGGTACAGAGGAGGGTGGTACAGAGGGAGGTGGTACAGAGGGAGGGGGTACAGAGGGCGGGGTACATAGGTCTGGGGTACAGAGGTTTGGGGTACAGAGGGCTGGGGTACAGAGGTCTGGGGTACAGAGGTCTGGGGTACAGAGGTCTGGGTACAGAGGGCTGGGGTACAGAGGGAGGGGGTACAGAGGGAGGGGGTACAGAGGTCTGGGTACAGAGGTCGGGTACAGAGGTCTGGGGTACAGAGGGAGGGGGTACAGAGGGAGGGGGGGGAGATAGGGGACACACTTCCGGTCAACGTCCCCCGAGGCTCCCCAGCTTGTGAATGAAGGCATCCAGGGTCGTTACCCCGTCACCCCCCCCCTCAGTGTAACTACCCACAGTGTAACTACCCTCAGTGTAACTACCTTCAGTGTAACTACCCTCAGTGTAAGTAACCTCATAGTACCCCAGAATACATCTGGGCTGCCTATATATACTACCCTACGATACCTTCATACGCTATATGCAGCTTACCTCCAGACCCTATAGACTACACCCAGACTACCTATAGACTACACCCAGACTACCTATAGACTACAACCAGGTACCTATAGACTACACCCAGGCTACCTACATACTATATCCAAGCTATCAAATGACTACACAAGGCTACCTACAGACTACACCTACCCTTCAGGAATATAGCAAAAGGTAAATACACTNCGCGCTTCAGTCTCCCTCTCTTGTGGACGGCAGCAAGAGGCCTGCTGCAGGAGACCTGCCGCAGGAGGCCTGCCCAGGAGTGACCTGCTGCAGGAGGCCTGCCCCAGGAGTGACCTTCTGCAGGAGTGACCTGCTGCAGGAGGCCTGCCCTGGAGTGACCTGCCCCAGTGTCTTCTGGGTCTTCCCTTGATCACCGCTTATACATAAGACACGGAAACTAGTTACCAAATGAGTGAAGACATGGGCGACAACAGCAACACCAGAGCAAAAGCGGCAACGCCTCCAAACCTAGCAACAACAGATGATAAAGCAGCAGCACAAGTGCCTGCAACAGCAAAACGTTAGAGTCAAAACAGCAGCAGCGCCCGTGCCAGCAGCAGCAGTTGTAATATGCAACAGGAGCAGAGGCTGTAATTGTGGCAACAGGCGTGCCAACGACGCCAGCAGCAGCAGCAGCAGCAGCAGCAGCAATGTAACACCAATAACAGGGCACGAGGGAGGAGGGAGAGAGGGAGGAGGGAAACAGGGGTGAGGGAGGGAGACACGGAGTGAGAGAGGAGGCGAGGGAGTGTGGGGAGGGATCCGCGCACGCCACGGAGGGTACAGTTCCGGGGGACAGGTGTTCTGAGAGCCCCACTGCTCCTGTTGTCTGCCCCGCACCCTGTCCCTGCCCCTGCCCCTGCACCCCTGCACCCTAGTAATTTGTTGGTAGAGGAGGCGGGGCTTGTAGAGGGGGCAGGGGTTGGTTGAGAGAGCGGGGGGTGGGGGGGGGGCGGGGGGCGGGGGGGCGGAGAGGGGAGGGAGGGGGGGGGGTGAGAGTCAGGTGGGCATGACGACAAACAATGCCCGGGGTATGGGGGGGTGGGGGTAGGGAAGGAAGGGGAGGCGGAAACTGTGTTTTTCCCAGCTCCTGTTCACCCGCCCTTACTGCTCTGGCACTGTACTCACACAGCTTACTCACCTACTTGTGCTTGCGGGGGGGTTGAGCTTCGGCTCTGTGGTCCCGCCTCAACTGTCAATCAACCGTTGTACAGATTCTTAAGTCTGTTGGACTCTTTCACCTCTACATTTGAAGGTGTATGGAGTCAGCCTCCACCACATCTGCCTGATGCATTCATCTGTTAGCTACACTGAACTGTTGTACAATGGTGGTGCTCTCTTCTCTCTCACACACACACACACCACACCCACACAGTTTCCGGGAGCCCGAGCTCCCGAAAGGAGCCAGAGCTCAACCCCCGCAAGCACAACTAGGTGAGTAATGGGGAGTACACACACACAACACCACACATTCACAAACGGCCTTTAGAAACATGTGTAAGAATCTTTCAGAACTTTGTATAGCACATATGTCAGACCAATCCTGGAGTATGCGGCTCCAGCATGGAGTCCATATCTAGTATAGCATAAGACTTGACTGGAAAAGACTGGACTGAAAAAGATAAGACTAGAAGGTTCAAAGGTTTGCCACCAGACTAGTACCAGAACTGAGAGGTATGAGCTACGAGGAGAGACTACGGGAATTAAACCTCACGTCACTGTGAGACAGAAGAGTTAGAGGGGACATGATCACCACATACAAGATTTTCAGAGGAATTGACAAGGTAGATAAAGACAGACTTTTTAACACAAGGGGCACACGCACTAGGGGACACAGGTGGAAATTGAGTGCCCAAAGGAGCCACAGAGATATTAGAAAGAATTTTTTTAGTGTCAGAGTGGTTGACAAATGGAATGCATTAGGAAGTGATGTGGTGGAGGCTGACTCCATACACAGTTTCAAATGTAGATATGATAGAGCCCAATAGGCTTAAGAATCTGTACAACGGTTGATTGACAGTTGAGAGGCGGGACCAAAGAGCCAGAGCTCAACCCCCCCGCAAGCACAACTAGGTAAGTACACAAGGCGCGTGTCATCTCACCGGCTGCACCCGGGGACACAATTAACCTCCACATATTAAACTCAGCTATTTATATATACGAGACACAGAGCCCGCAGCTGGCAACACTGCGGCTGCCCGCGGCCGCCGGACCTGGCCACAGGCTGGCCACAGGCAACTGTAAACAAATAACAACAGGAAACAACGAAACAATAAACACGGAAAATTAAAAAAGAAAAAAAGCATTTCGCCCTAGAGTCAAAATGCTTAATAAATAAATGTTTTCATATTTCTGATATGATACAGGTATCAAGCAGGTATGAAAGCGAACCCTTTGACCTCAGATCTGTTGCTGTTTACCTTTTTAAAATGTTGGGAGGGTAAGGTTGGTGAGGAGGACAATACTTCACTAGGCTCTCAACACTGTACCTGCCAGCTGTGTGTCCTTACACCGCAGCTGTGTGGCTCGGCCCAGCTGCGTCCTCTGCTCTTACAGACCACTGAGGAGGAGGGAGCCGCGTCTACCACATTCAGTTAACTCTTTTGTCTTTTGGCGTCCAGTTGTTATGGACCAGATCTCATCATGTAGGGAGCCAGCCCGTCCTCCAAACAAAGACCCAAAAGTGATTCCATGCACCCGCCAACCCCCCAGCTGTTTATGAATGAAAAACGATTTTCACACGACTCACAACTGATTTCGTTCGAACACTTCCGAAACAAGTGCGTCGCTGACGACTTTTGTTCAAACCACAACGCTGTAAATTCTTCTCCCACGTACTACAAATACAAATAATCGCCAACAAAACCTAAACACCTAACCTATGCCTATATAGGCACAATATACTACTATATTATAATATTAATATATATTTGAGAAAAATCCCGTTTTGAATGAACAGCATGTAAAAATTTATTAATGCGTCTGTGGGGTCGACCGCTGAATGGAATGGACTTGAGTCGAGGACGGGTAGCGCTAATTTCCGTCTCCTTTAAACATGTTAGGTCTTTTCATGTTTTATTTTCTATATAATTTTGTACTTCTTTGTATATTTATATTTTCATTATCCTGATCTTCTAATGGATACTTGGTAGTACAGTTGGGTTCGTTCGCGACTCATAATCTGGAATCCCGGGTTCGAATCCTGGGCGAGACAGAAATGACTGGACACTTTTCCTATCACCAAATGCGTCTGTTCACCCAGCAGTAACTGATACCCGGGAGTTAGGCAACTGTTGTGGGTTGCATCCTGGGGAGGGTCAGTAATAATATATAACCCTATATATATAATATAACCCTAACGTATATACATTCATAGGCTACCTGTCCCCGACAATATGTATTAAATAATTTTTAACTTTTTTTTTAGCAAATTTTGCTAAATATTTGTTCTTTTGTTTTAGTGATGATAGAGTAACCACGAAGGAAGAATTGAAACAGGAATTTCCTTAAGTACTTTAATAATACATTTTCAGAAGGATAAATACGAAAGTACTTAAGGAAATTCGTTTCAATTTTTCCTTCGTGGTCTGATACTATATATATATATATACAGACAACAGTAACTGGGATACAACCTTGACGGATTTGGTTCGAATCCTTGATGGATCTCAGAGTTACTTCTGAAAAACTAATGCTCGGGAACGATCCAGTCTTACACACATGACATGTAATGTTGATATTTATTTCCTTTACTTGGAGCATCGGGGAAGTGAACTCGGACTTGTAAAGTAGAACGCCGTGGCTGTGGCAGCCCGATCAGGCTACTTACCAATGAAGGCCACAAAAAAGACTGTCCCTCGGAGCAGTGATGCTGTAAACTTACCCACCAAGGACATTATGCTCGTGTCCACTACCCTTGCATGTATCCCCGCGCTCTTAGTCAGTATAATGTTCATGTAGCACGGGTTATAGTGAGCCCGTTAGAGGGGGACACATAACAAGACTAATAATCGACTTGAGAATGGTCCAGGACGGACCGAAACGTCGTCGTCTCTTCACTTTCTAGTGTGTGGTCTGGTCACCTCACTGACATGTGTAAGGGGCACCTGGTAGGGCTCCTCACCACCCATTCAGTCAAAACTCGCCAATGGAATGTCTTGACTGACATAGTTTAAAGCTCTGGGTTTTCCCGATGTGACTAGGCTAATTTGAAGTTTGTGAGAGCTTAATTTTAATTTGTTGATGGTACAAAGGTTCTAATATTTATAATTTCATACTGTTATCATGAAGTAAGGCGTGTTTAAGGTATATACACACACAGTAAACCACACATTAACTTTAGTACACGCTAAGAGCCTGGTACTATCCTAACCGGGAATTAACTTCATTCTTCAATGACCATAAATTACTCCCGTACTTTTTTGTTTATTGTGTAAGTGTATATTTCTCAGTTTTGTGTTTATTTTCTTCATTACAAATTTAATTACTTATTTTTTGTGATAATAGTTGTGTAAAGTGAAAAGTAATTTATCATAGAAGAGAGAAGTCCACTACGGGCTCACCATAGCCTGTGCTACTTGCAACTTTTTGTTCGAAGTAGTTAAATCTAAAACAGCAACTGTTTTAATGTTAAGTGTGGATTTTAAATAATATTATTATTATTATTATTTACTTTTTGTACCTGAGAAAAATGTCAGCTTATGACAACAATATCTTCATATTGTTGTCATTAGAGAACACAGCACACAGTGACTACAACTCAACCACTAACATATATTTTTTATTCCTAATATTATGGAGATTAGAGAATTTGTTGTATTAGTGTAGATGGTGGTTGTATTAGTGTATGTGGTGGTTGTATTAGTTTAGGTGGTGGTTGTATGAGCGGAGGTGTGTGAGAGGTAGGTGTATCACACATGTGGTCTCCTGGTGTGTACTCACCAGCTATACAAATCATACACACTCCGGCAGTATACACATCAAGGGGGGGGGGCAAGGTAATGCTACACGTCAGTCATATTGAAAGTTAGGCTCATTCTTACTTTCGGCATGAACTTAATTATTTCTTACACTTCAAGCAATGCTTAGTTCATAATGAGTATTCCACTACATCTCTGCCCATGAAGGTGGAGAGGCGTCCAGCAGGAGCGCCTGAAACAGCGCCAAGATTATATGTGGACAGTTGAAGTCATATGTATTTGCCAGAAAATACTAGTGAGCTTTGAAACCTGGATATATTGACAGTGGGATATAAAACCTGTACCGGGATGAACATTGTGATGTCATAGTGACCTTACACCATATATAAAACATAACATTTCTCGTATTTTCATTAAGTTAGGTCACATTTGTTTACTGAAAAACGATGACGTAGGAAGTACAACATTTTCTCAGGTCTTAGACCCTACTCGGTATGGTGGTTCAAGTTCAAGTATGTTTATTGAGACAAGAAAAAATCCATCTCAAAGGGATAGAGTAGCTTAGGCTATTTCTACCCCTGAGAGGTATGGTGGTCACTAATGAAAGTCAGTGGAACATTTCCAGTGTTTAAACGCTACATTTCCTCGTAGATAAGCGCTACTTTTCCTGTCAGATAAGCGCTACATTTGTCCAGTACATATGCGAGGAACATTTCCGGCGTGAGTGGCCCGCCACCTTGCCAAGGCCCTGAGGTTGGGGCCACGTGTGACCCCTTAACCTGAAACACCTCGGGTTGTCTCCGCATTTTCCTGTTCAGCCTCTGATACTCTGCAGGTTTTCCTGCTCCGCTACAGACAATTCCAGCATCGTTTTCCTCCCAGAGGTTGTTCCACGAGGACCCATCAAGGGCACCACGCGCGCCCACAGGCCCAGCCACGTCATATACACCTTGCTCCACTTTTTTGGCTAGGCTGGACTCATGAAGTGGCATCTAGCAGCACTCTCTCAAATATTGCGTCTAACATAGCACTCTCGTATGCAAGTCTTGCGTCTAGTAGAGGACTTTGGTATGCAAGTTTTGCGTCTAGTAGAGGACTTTGGTACGCAAGTCTAGTAAAGGACTCTTCTGGTGCAGAAGCCTAGTGAATCTACACCTTGGAGACTGCCCCACCATCTGCTACCACCAACACTTGATGGTAATACTCCAGCTCTACCTACCACCATTCACCAACTCTTATACAAAAGAAATTATAATGATGAAAAAATAAAGCAAGTTTGTTAGGGTGGTAAAAGAATGTAAGGAGGAACTAATCCAGAGTTGTGGAAGGTTCGGACTGGTGTGCCAGGTGTGGAGGGGGAGTTGGTGTGTTAGGTGTGGAGGAGAGCTGGTGTGTTAGGTGTGGAGGGGAGCTGGTGTGTTAGGTGTGGTGGGGAGCTGGTGTGTCAGGTGTGGAGGGGAGCTGGTGTGTTAGGTGTGGAGGGAGCTGGTGTGTCAGGTGTGGAGGGGAGCTGGTGTCAGGTGTGGAGGGGAGCTGGTATATCGGTGTGGAGGGGAGCTAGTGTGTCAGGTGTGGAGGGGGTGCTGTGTGTCAGGTGTGGAGGGAAGAGAACGGGACAAAATTCTTGGTGACACTAATCACCAAAAATTACTAAGCCTAGACAAAACATAGGAACAAAAGTGACAACACCTAAAAAAGTATATTTGCACAATATTTAACTAGATATTCAGCCTTTATACTCTTGAAATGAAGTAATTGGGAGCACTGACTAGTGATACATGTGATACCACTCTACATAGAGTGAGAAGTACAGGTATATTATATATAAAGAGGTTATTGTTCAACCATGTCTTGTTCTTTCAAAAAACGAGAGAGAGAGAGAGAGAGAGAGAGAGAGAGAGAGAGAGAGAGAGAGAGAGAGAGAGAGAGAGAGAGAGAGAGAGAGAGAGAGAGAAGAGAGAGAGAAGAGAGACGTAGGTAGATAGATATAAAGAGAGGTTGCTGAGGGCGAGGGACCAGTCCACTACTTCCGCACCAGTTGAGCCAGTCAGGTAGGGAAGTGAGTGGTGGTGAGCGGGCAGGGAGGTGGGTGAGCTGCCACTTATGTCCACCACTCACCACTGCTTCCTTCTTTTCCACCTTCCCCGCTCCCCCCTCCTCTCCTCCACCTGTAACTACATTCCTCAGACCACCTTGTAACGCTGTCACTCGAGGCCCGATGGCTGTAGAGCCTCGTATTGTTATTACTCTGATAAGACTGTGATGCCCAAGTGTGTCCATCTGTAAGTCTCTGACCAGCCGTACTCACTCACTCTGTGACAATAAATATGTTTATGAGGTACCAGAAGCAACACACCCGAGCTACCTAACTTCAGTAGACGCTAAGAAAGCGTTTGACTCATTTACTGGAAATCGTTCGCTAAGGAAATAGAAGGAAGAGTACCAATGGACTGCTCTAAGCCAGGGAACCCAGGGGAGCGTCCCTGTCACTCCCTACAGGGGGAAAGCCTCAACACTAACCCACGGAGAAATGTACACCTTTATATATATATATATATATATATATATATATATATATA
>WNGS01005641.1:6618865-6636775 GCA_020271785.1 Procambarus virginalis
GTTGATCATAGATCTCCTACACAGGAAAAATGGATACTCCTTTACTACCTTACTTATTTATTAACCCCTTAACAACCCCCATATACATTCACACCAATACAATAATAATATTACTTACCACCACTATCTTACGTTAAAGCCTTGGTCCACCTAGGCAGGATACAAGGTTTACACTGTGAACAAGCTAGGGTAAAGGACTACTATGCAAGGAACACTAGCAATGACTCTAGGGAGCTTACTGGTAATACTGGAGCCCATGTGGTTCCACTGGAACCCCTAGAGTAACTTGTAAAAATAAACACTAGTGATCACCTAATTGCTACACATCAATACTCTACACATAGAACACCTTTATGCCAGACAATGAGGATACTACACAGTCTACTTAACTGGATAACAAAGGCACAGAATAAAGATACAGAGGAAGGGGAGGAGGTTTCTTTCACCACAATGCCAGCTCAGAGAAGACCGACCGTCTCAGTCTCCTTTCCCCAATTGGCTCGCTGCCGGCAGACTGCTCAACTAATTGTACAGCAGCCCTATACCAAGTTTACTCAGGTTTACTTTACAAATGATTAGAAAGTATTAGTAAACATAGTTGGTGCCAATTTTATTATTTAATAATCAACCCCAAGCTCAGTCTTTACATGCTCTGTGAGAAACAAGAATTGTCTTACGTCTGGCAGGGAAGATAGAGACAAAGACGCCTCGTCATGCGTCCACCAAAATAGAGTAATTTATTTAGTTCAATTTGACTTCTGGTTTCCAACTGAGGAACCCAGGGTCATAACACTCCTCCCCCCTTCAGAGAAAAAAAATGTGACTACTAGAATAGTAGTCATATTTTTTTTGGTAAGAGTATACAGAGAATAAAAAGGAAAATCCATGACATAAAAGAAAATCAATTAAAACAACAATTTCTCTGCAAGAAAAGTACAAAGGAATTCTTTGAAAGAAAAAACACATACACAAAAAAAGAAAAAAAAACAGGGAAGTAAATAAATTAGACACGGAATATTTAATGTCACAGGAGAACCTACAAAAAGAATAACTAAAGCATGACAGTTGGTATATGGCTTCCTGTGGCTCAGATGAATCAGGCAACCGGGACAGAGCGTCAGCTATCACGTTGAGCCAGCCCGGTAGGTGGATAATGGAAAGATTGAAGTCCTGTAGGTATAATGCCCACTTGAGAATGCATTTATTTTTTGCCTTCATCTGATTCATGAACACTAGTGGGTTATGGTCCTTGTACACTTCCACTATATTACCTGTGAGGTAAAGTTCGAACTTTTTACATGTTAACACTAGCGCCAACGCCTCTTTTTCTACCACTGAATAATTGTGTTGCGCCTTGTCAAATTTCACAGAGTAATAATATACTGGGTGTTCCACTTGATCATCCCCAGTTTGCAACAACACTGCACCAGCACCTGAGTCAGACACGTCAACATGAATTTTAAAAGGTCGGTCGAACCTTGGACTAGCGAGCACTGGGGCGGAAGCTAAGATCAATTTCAAATTTTTAAATGCCTCTGCACAGTCTGATGACCAGTTAAATTTAAAGGCCTTCCGCAACAAGTCTGTGAGAGGAGTGGCAACACTGGAAAAGCTCTGACAAAAGCGTCGATAGTACACACACATACCGATAAATCGTTGAATGTCCTTTTTCGACCGGAGCACTGTATACGCCAGAATGGCACTGATTTTATCTTCCGAGGTAACACTTTTCCTTGGCCCACTTCATAACCGAGGTACGTCACTGTGACTTGGCCAAAAAGACACTTTTTTGCATTTAAGGTTAGATTTGCACTTTTCAAAACTGTGAACAACTGGCATAACCTAGCTATGTGGTCAGCCCAATTACTATCAAAGAGCACAATATCATCTAAATACGCCCGACAATTTGGCACATTAGCGAGCAAAGAGTTCATTAGCCTCTGGAACGTGGCAGGGGCATTATGCAAGCTGAACGGTAACATTTGTTACTCAAAAACACCCTCGGGAGTCACGAACGCAGTTTACCTGGTTTAGCACGTTCAGTGAGCGGGATTTGATAGTACCCCCTTGAGAGATCAAATTTCGAGACATACGTGGCGTTCCCGATTTCGTCGATGCAGTCCTCGATTCGGGGCAACAGATAGGCATCCACAATGGTCACCTTGTTGAGCTGCTGATAGTAGGTGCATAATCGCCAGGAGCCATCTGGTTTGGGGACCAAAAGGCAGGGCGAGCACCAAGAGCCCTGGCTCTGCTGGATGAGGCCGTGCTGGAGCAAGAAGTCGACCTCCTTCCGTACGATGGTCTTCTTTTCCGGACTCATCCGATAGGGTTGAAGGCGAATGGGGGTGTAGTCCGTCAACTTGCCATCATGGTAAATGGCATCAGTCTGGGTCGGGACCTCCTCGAACAGACTGGAGAATTCGTCAAGCAACGACTGCACCTCTTCACGTTGGGACATCTGCAAATGGGACAGTCCCTCCTCCACAGCATTCACAGAACTAGAATTATTGAGAATGAGATTAGTTGGGTCCCCAGAACAATCATCCCCTCCCACACTGGAAATGGAAACATTGGTTAGTGCAATGGGCCTGGGGCCCTGGAACTTCTTCAGCCAATTCAAGTGTACGAGCATTACCTGGTTACGCTTCCCAGCAAACAATTTTAGGTTGCCACAACGTATCTGGAAAGTGTTGGAAAGTATTGGCAACGTTTGTTTGCATGCATTAGATGTGTAATTTTGTGTGGATGTAAATAAGTTTCTGAAACGTATTGCACGAAACGTTGGCTAAAAAAGTTTGAAACCTTGTGGCAACCTTAAATGTTTCATAATCGTAGTTTTTTATTGCTGTTATTTATATAAATGTAGACATATAAGTATATTTCTACATTTAGTAAAATGAACAGGGTCGTAATAAAGGTTAATTCATCATTTTTACTCATATTCGCCCTTGGGAGGTGGAGATATTTGAGGAAAATACTTCGAAGAGTCCCTCTAGATTGGAAATATGTAAATGTTATCCCTATTTTCAAAAAAGGCAGAGAGCTCCACAGAAAACTACTGACCGATCAGCTTGACATCACACATCTGCAAGCTCATGGAGAGAATCCTCAAGGAGGGAGTCATTCACTATCTTTCAGTGAACAACCTTGTACAATTGGCACAACATGGATTTGTTAAAACAAATCGTGCATTTCAAATTTGCTCACATTTTTGGAAAATGTAACCAGTTACTCAAAGGCCTTCCAGTGGATGTAGTATACATGGATTTTGCTAAAGCTTTTGATAACGTACCACATGAAAGATGGGCAAGGAAATTACAAGCCCATGGAATAAATTATTAGAATGGATAAAACAATTGTTGAAGGAAATAAAGCAAAGGGTTGTTCTAAATGGAAATGAATCGGAATGGAAAAATGTATTAAATGGGGTGCCATAAGGGTCCATTTTGGGACCTACCCCTTTTGTCATATACATCGCATAGGCGAGAATATTACAAACCACATCATCAAATTTGCAAATGACAAAAATCTATGGTAAGGTGATAAAATGATGACATTGAAGCCTTACAAAGAGATCTATATAAACTCCACAAGTGGTCAGAAGATTGGCAAATGCGTTTTAATATCGACAAATGCAAGACCCTGCATGTGGGCCATGACAACCCATGCCACGACTAACAAATTAATAGAATTACATTACAGCAGACTGATGAAGAAAAGGACCTTGGAGTCAAAATCCACCGCTCACTAAAAGTTGCACAACAGGTGGGAGCAGTAGTCAGAAAAGCTAACCAAACAAACCAAATAATCAAGCGTACTTTTGACTACAAGGAAAAGGTAATGGTCCAACTGTATAAATCTCTGGTGCACCCTCACTTAGATTACTGTATCCAAGCATGAAGACCTCATTTTTAGAAGGACATAGCTGCTCTGGAGAAGGTGCAGCACTGAGCAAGAAAAGTCATTCCAGAGCTAAGTCATTTCTTATATCAGGAATGTTTGAAGGCTACAGGGCTAACAATACAATACTGCAAAGCAGGCATGACAGGGTGGATCTCGTTGAAACTTTTAAAATACTGAACAAGTTAGAGGATGTTGATCAGGATATTTTCTTCAGAAGGTCAGATGTAACACAAACAAGGAGTAATGGTTTCAAGCTCAACAAGCCACAATGTAGGACTGAGAACTGTAGATGCTTTTTCACCCAGAGGGTTATTAACCCAGGGAACCGCCTTCCCACTGAAGCTGTAACTGCCAAAACTGTGGTTAATTTCAAAATATGCCTGGAAAAGATCATTAAAGCAAAAGGGGGGGGCCTTTGACAAGCAGCTGTCTTCCTGTCCTCATCAAGGCCACTAGGGTTAGTGGCCCTCAGGTAAATCAGATTATATTAGTCGAGTAGGTCATTTCAGTCAAGTAGGTCATATCAGTTGAGTAGATCATTCCATTTGAGGAGGTCATTCCAGTCAAGTCAGTCATTCTGGTCGAGTAGGCCGTTCCGGTTGAAGAGGCCATTCTGAGCGAGTAGGTCATTCCAGTCATTATACAGTAGTTTAATAGTTCATTATAGCTGTGTAAGCCATTCCAGTTGAACACGTTATTAACTTACATTATTATTATCCAATATGACAGGTGATTCCACTCGCACTGTTCTAGACTGATATATCATACCATTGTTAGCAATTTGGTCCAGAGTTTCTTGCCCAACTGGTCATTGCTGCAGAAAGTTATTTCTTCACCTTCATGAGTTTATAGAGCCACCATTCCCAGTAGCCCTTTGTTGATCATGGCGGCTGATTGGATTGCTTTGACCATATTGCTTGGCTGCTTCTCCAACAATCATCAGGATAAATGGGGGGAACTTTGACAAGCTGCCGGCTTCCTGTCCTTGTTGAGGCCACTACAGATATAGTGGCCCTCAGGTAAATTCAGGTAAATCTTGTGTAGTGCAATATTTTGCTGGAATAGAGACTGTTGAGATGGGTGTGTTCTCTCTTCTGCCCCGCCCCCACCAAACAGTATGAATGGTGTGGGGTTTGCTTCACTATGGGATGGCTGAAGATTCATTCAAATTAATATATAAATTGATTATAAACGTAGATGAAGATCTTGGCATTATATAGTGTCTTTCTGCTGGATGATGTTGAGTCACTGTGTGGGTATGGCATCACGCTCTGGCATTTCAGGTTCTCTAAGGTTCTTTGGAGAGCGAAAGTTTCCATTTTGAGGCTCTGAGGTTGAAAGTCTAAAACCTGGATTACCAGCGTATGGCCTGAGGAATTTTGGACATTTAAGACTGCATGAATTCAACATTTGAGTAATTTATGACTTGAAGACTTCGTGAATTTAGGAGTTTGAGATTGTCATATTTGTGTGGGTCTTTAAATATTACATTAAGAATTTTTAAACTGTATGGCTTTTTATTCGAGTTTACTGTATAAGGAATTGAAACTTTAAGGCTTGAGAAATTTAAGGCTGAATAACCTAACAATTTTAAAATCCAGTTCTATTCTTAAAACTTGAAAATCTAAGAGCTTTTAAGATTTTATAAATTTGAGGACTGACATCTATGAAACCTGATGACTCCAAGACTTGAAATATCTAATGAGCGACTGCTTTTACACCCTGGGGTAAGTGGGGGTATCTGTGGTCTCTGGAGAGAGGGAAGACTAGGGAGGCGGGAGAGGAGGCAGTCACATGAATCATCATTTGTAATCAACATTTCTGAAGGAGACAAATAAACTGTGCTTCCAGGAGCTAATGGAGGAGGTTTTTATTTACCCTTGAACAAATATAACTACAGAGAAAAAGAGGAAGATGAACACTACAGAAGAAGCATTGTTGAGCGGTGTGATGGTGAGTGCCATATTTTTGCTGGGTTAGGTTTTATTTGCTTCCAAGGTGTAATCATTTTTAGTGCTATATTGGGATGAAGTGTGTTTTTCATATTACTGTATAGTAAATTAGTGAGTGTAAACCAAGTGTAGGCCTACATTAAATTTGATGAATGTTTAGTTTCTATATACATCTACACACATGTAGGCAATCACTTATTCCTTGTGTACTCTGTGTAACAAGTGAAACTTTAAAGGCCATGCTTTCATTTTCTAAATGTCTTCCATCAAATATATTTTAAAGTTTCATTGCTCAATAAATCTGATACAATATTGTGGATGGTGCACCATCTTATGGTTGGGTCACAGCAACTTTCATCTTTTGCTGTATAAAACTGACTATTGCAAAATGTCTTGTTTACTCCCTCATGGTCTTCCCTGACAAGACAAGGCATGTACACATCTACATTGAAAAGTTCTCTTGTTTATGGTGTTTCACTAGAAACACATTAAATCTTAAAAAAGTCACATAATGACTAATAGCAAGTTATAATACTATACTTAAAATATATTCGACACTGTCATCATCTACAATGGTAACAGCTTCCTTGTATCTTTTATTGATTTATATACAGTGCTTTTTTCAATATTTTCTATAGTATGCTCATAACTTATTTACCTGAAATTGACTTGAGGGGCCACCATCTCTAGTGGCCTCCATGGGAAACAGGAAGTGGCTTGTCAAAGAACACCACATTATTCTTGAAGATTTTTCCCAGCTAAATTTTGAATTGGCGTTATACTGTCTTGATGATTCCATTGGTTTATTACTCTGTGGGTGGGAAAGCATCTGCTACAGGTAATGAAGGCTTCTCTGGTTGAATACAGACCACCTGTATGAGGATAATTGAACACATCACCAACTTGGTGATTATCGTCCAAGATAATGTGATCAGCATTCAAGATGGTGTGACCAGCATCCTTTATGTTGCAATCAGCATCCAAGATGGTGCTGCAATCATTACAACAATGATAATTATCATGAATTTAAATAGCATTTATCTCAAACTTAAATGTAGAATCTGTAATTGTCTACTTTCTTTAGGCATATTTTTCTTGTGTCCTGCCTGATCTGACTCTCTCCAACTATATATTTATTTAACATTTATATACAAGAAGGTTCATTGGGTTGAGAAAGTACATACATTGAGGTTTGAGTGTAACACTCTTGCAAAGCCACTAACATGCACAGTATTTCAGGCAGATTTGTAACTCTTTTTTTTATTCAATAACAAAGCAAAATAAATAGCTTCTAAAAGAACTTACAATTTACAATTTCGTCATATATTAAATTTAAAATACTTAAATTTGCATGCTCATCATTTCTTACCTTGACAGAGTATCCTCGCAAAGAGCCCAGCAGCAAGGGAAGAAGGTTGTGATGCTGAATATTCCCTCTCTACTGATAAAATCCTCATCAAGATGGAGCCCATGACTCCTGCCAGCCCTCACTTCCAGTCAGTAATCTCCCACACTCAAGATGCTCACCAGACTCCTGGCTCAAGTTCTTACTTTCAAACTGGAGCTTCAAGGACCCTTTATAGTGATACTACATCTGTAGGAGAATATAACCTTGATCTCTCATCCTCAGAATGCTGTGATTTCAATAACGTACAGAGAAATTCTTATCTAGATCACCCATTAGAAACCTCTGATCAAGATTCATTTTCCTCGCAGAAATCTAACCTTGATCCCCTGGCATATGTGAACTCCAATCTTGATCCCTTATCAACAGAGACCTCCGACAGAGAACTATCACTGTCAGACCCCTACAGTGAGATCAATGCAGGGTCCAGGCAGGGAGATGTAAGCAGTCCACTTCTCCAGGAGAACCTGCAACAGCTCAATATAAATATGGATGACAGATTGCCAGGACCAACATTTTCACCAGGAGTATTGAGATCACTGCCCTTCAGTGAACCAGCTTGGGCAGCTCTCGAGAAGATCACAAAACATAGTGGTGGTATCTGTAAGAACCCACAAGCAGTCAAACAGCTGATCTGGAAAGTGAAAGAGCACATCCAGCGCAAACAATTGCAGAAGGAAGATGAAATGGCTGCCACCAGTTCTCTGGCCCATGTTGACCACACCTATAATGCCCATAGCCAAAAGCAGACTATCGACGAGTACATATGCAAAATGTGCAACAAAGTCTTTCCCAAGAACCGCCGTCACAGGTATTTATCCCACATTCGCATTCACACTGGAGAGAAGCCTTTTAAGTGCAGGGTTTGTGGCCGAGGCTTTAATCGACAAGATCATGTCCAAGTGCACATGAGACTCCACACTGGTGAAAAACCCTTCCACTGCACCTCATGTGGTATTGCATACACCCACAAGGTGTCCCTTAAGAACCATAGATGTGAAAGTGCACAGAGCAAAGCTTGTTTAGAAGAAGCTCAGCAATTGTTAGAAGATTCAGTGACTGCCTTGCCTTCTGCACTTCCAGTCTCTTCTACTACTGATAACTTGATGGTAGACTTTGTTTCTCAACATTTAGGGAAAAATCTGAAAACATTGCCAGAAAATAGCTCATTATTACAGAGAGATAGTTCTGAGAGAAATAATGGCTGTATTCTTCATGCTAAGCCATCCCCAAACCGACCATCAAATTGTGAATCTAACCCAAATACTAGTACACACTTTGGTGCTAACAATACAGTTGATCAAGACAGTCAGTTTACCTTAAGTGGTGAATCTGTAGTAAATATTCAACCTTCCTCAAACAACAAATATTCATTGAAAGTTAAATCTGTCACCAACTCGCCTGCTGTTTGCCTGTCTCATATAAACCAATCTTCCCTTATTACTCAACCTGACCCTACACACCAACCTATCTTTATCCCTCATTCTCCGTGTGCCTCTCGGACTGTTGAAAACACACCCGTTATCTCAGACCATCATTCTACCCAAGTACCTCAGTTGCTAGCCTCACAGCTGCCCATCATGCCAGAAACCATCACTACCAGTAATGTATCAATGACAATTGCTGGTGTAAAGCAACTCGCCTCCAGAGATAACTTGACTGATAGTGATATGAAAGCCCTATCAGACATAGTTGCACCAGCATTAGATATTAGTGAAGGTGACATTAGTAATTTGCCACTTAATTTAGATGCTGCTGAATGTCTAAAAGACGATTCAAAAGGGTGGGACTCACAAGAATCATCACATAAATCACTTGGGTCTGCAGATGAAGTTGTAGACTCTCACAAAGATCCTTTGCAAGGATTCCTAAAAGTTGTAGATAATTTAGAAGAGAGCACTAAGGCTTCATTACAAAAGCTTTCAGGTGTAAATGATGACCTGGAAATTAGTTCCCAGGATTGTTCTCAAATAATTCTAGATGTTATGGAGAATAACACGAAAAGTAGTGACTTTCAGTCAAAGAAACCTACATCAGTCATTAGTCCCGTCAAGAGACTACTGGTGAAGGGAACTTGCTGTGGCCAGGCAGCAGCAGGAGTGAGTAACACCGACTTATCTCCCAGCTGGTGGGGACGGCCTCGAGTTATGCCTATTCGCCTCAGACAAAACAAGCTTCCAGCTAATTAGTGTTGTTATTTATATTATTTTCCAATTTTATTATTATCTTAGTTGCTCTAACCTGCCTTTACCTTTATAAATATTATACTGTTTACCAATATTAATATATACAAAATATAATGCATTCACATAAGCCAATGTTGTGTTTATTGATGTCCTTCTTTAACTTAGGATGTTTGTTATCAATTATGTTTCCAAATTTATTTTAAAGATTTACCCCAAAATCCAGATGATAGTCTTTGGGAAATTGCAAACTAGATTGGTACAGTGCTGTACAGTACTTATTTCATTTAAAACAACTCAGTGATACCGTAATTCAGTGTACAGTATATTCAAGTATTAGATGTAAGCATCTGAAAGCATTCATACACAATGTTATATTGAAAGCTTGATAGGTCACAATTGGTCAACTCAACAAGCAAGTGTCTGAATTTATAGTAAATCTTCACATTAAATGGATTTTAATGTTTGTTTTGCAACGATAATGACAGGTCCAACGCTTAATGCAGATCTGCAGCTGTTGCCTAGTCTTTCCTTACGGTTCACCTTTCTTTCATTGAAGTGAGGTTTTGGTTTTTGGTTATAGTTTTCTCATAGCCAGGGATTGAATACCCGTCAGGCTTGTTTAAGTCCCCTAATGTCAACCATGATCCTTCCAACCAACCCTTCACTTCAAGTTGATCTAGATAGGGTTTTGAAATGGTCAAAGGACTGGCAGATGCAGTTTAATGCTGACAAATGTAAAGTTCTGAGGCTAGGTAATGATGATAGAGTTACAAGATACGAGCTAGATGGTGTTGAGATTGCGAAGTCGGATTGCGAAAGGGATCTGGGAGTTATAATTAGTAAGAATTTAAAACAAAAGGATCAATGCATAAATGTTCGTAATAAGGCAAATCGGACACTCGGATTTATTAATCGCAGCGTAAGTAACAAGACACCTGGTGTGGTTCTCAAGCTATATCTTGCTCTGGTTAGGCCCCATTTAGATTATGCAGTTCAGTTTTGGTCGCCATATTATAGAATGGATATAAATTCACTTGAACGTGTCCAGCGTAGGATGACTAAGTTAATTCCCCAAATTAGAAATCTTTCATATGAAGAAAGATTAACAAAGCTTAATTTGCATTCACTGGAAAGGCGAAGAGTTAGGGGTGACATGATAGAGGTTTACAAGTGGATGAATGGACACAACAAAGGGGATATTAATAGGGTATTGAAAGTATCAACACAGGACAGAACGCGAAACAATGGGTATAAATTGGATAAGTTTAGATTTAGGAAAGACTTGGGTAAATACTGGTTCAGTAACAGGGTTGTTGATTTGTGGAACCAATTGCCGCGTAACATTGTGGAGGTGGGGTCCCTCGATTGTTTTAAGCATGGGTTGGACATATATATGAGTGGGATTGGGTGGTTATAAATAGGAGCTGCCTCGTATGGGCCAATAGGCCTTCTGCAGTTACCTTTGTTCTTATGTTCTTATGTTCTTATGATCCTTTCCCAGGGTGGAATCCAGGTACCTATTTGCTGTCATAGTGAACAGCAGCATCAGATAAAAGGAAATGTTTCCCAGGCAGGAAGCAAACCCGCCTGAGCTTACTACTGGGCCACAGGATCCTACATTGTGCTGTGGTAGAGAGCACTGCTGGTGAGGGTGCCATATGTTGGAGAGAGGCGGGATTTATGCAGGAAATTTCGATACCTAGCCTTTTGTCATATACATCAATGACATAGATGAGAATATTACAAACCATTCATCACATTTGCAGATGACACGAAGATCTATGGTAAAGTGGGAAATGATGATATTGAAGCCTTACAAAGAGATCTACATGAACTCTACAAATGGTCAGAAGACTGGCAAATGCTTCTTAATATCAGCAAATGCAAGACCATGCATGTGGGCCATGACTACGAAATTAATAGTATTACATTACAGCAGACTGATGAAGAAAAGGACCTTTGAGTCAAGATCTACCACTCATTAAAAGTTGCATAATAGGTGGGTGCAGGTAGTTAGTTTAGTTCATTTATTATGCACCCCATACCCATTCCGTGGGCGGTAGTGGAAAGGGTTACAGAGGCACATAATGGGCTCTGGGACTGAACCCCACAATTCATTTAGCTAAGCAAGTTACAATCTTGATGAGCTAGTTACAACATTCAGTATAAGTCGTCACATCATCAGTGGGTTCGAGATCGACCACAAGTACAGGTTCTAAATTAAGCAACTGACATATGTGGAGAGCTAGTGTCACAATTGATATGTTTGTCCTGCACACCGCCTCCCATCCAGTGGGCAGCGGTGGATAGGTTACAATCACTCGGTTACTACCTACAGTTAGCAAACTGGGGATATTTGGCTGGGTGCAGCAGTCAGAAAAGCTAACCAAACTCTTGGGATAATCAAGCGTACTTTTGACTATAAAGTACCCGAAACACTACACATACTAGTGGCTGTACAAGAATCTGACAACTTTTGTATATAAATAATAATAAAAAAATAAGGACATTTTTACCATTTCAGACAAAATTAGTACGTTTCATATATACATCATTGCTCAATATTAAAATATATACACCATTGCTCAATATTAAAAAGAACAATATAATGTTATTAACAAATTACAATCTTCTACTTATCAGGCATATAGTTATTAAATATAGTTGAGTGATGTGATGGACATTACCCGGGCTTCATAAGAACGAGGCCCGCCAGTGTTAACATATGATCGAAGACCCACAGACATGGTCGAGCGCACAAAACAATTGACTGGCCATTTGTTTGGGCGCTCTTGTACTTGTGCGCTAGCTGGCGTTCATATCTGGTCTCGCCTCGGACTAGATTTAGTCAATCATAATAACAATTATTTATATAGAGGAATAAATTTCTGGGCCCACTCAGAAATAATCGTAACATTATAATAATTGTTATATAAAAATCTAAAATGCGAATCAACAACGTATTATATATATATATATATATATATATATATATATATATATATATATATATATATATATATATATATATATATATTATATATATATAATAAATGGAAGTGTGTTTCCTAGAGGCTGCAAATTTCTTCAAACTCCTCCAGCGCTGGGTAGGGGTGGGAGGGAAGAGAGAGAGAGAGAGACGGGGGAGCAAGAGACCCAGGCACTGCCGGACACCCCTTCAAGTTTGGGTTTATTTACATGTAACTATAGACTGCTTACCTCGCAGGGGTAAGCAGTCCTACCTCCCCCAATCCTTTCCAAACTCTTTGGACATCAAAGCTAAGCTAGGTAAGCAGTTCCTGTGGCGCCGTGGTAAGACACTCGATCGGCACTTCACAAGCTATTTGGCCTGGGTTCATATCCTGTCTGGGGAGGATTGACTGGGCGCCAATCCTTAACTGTAGCCTCTGTTCACAGCAGTGAATGGGTACCCGGTTGTTAAACGGTTTGGTGGGTCGTATTGCTTGGAAAATTTGGATTAATTCCCTCCTACACGCCCCTCCCCTTTAAGGACTTGCCCGAAACCCAATGCGTGCTAATGGCTCTACAAGAATGTAGGAACTCTTGGATATATAAATACAAAATAATAGATACATCAATAAATAGACAACTTTTAAATATTGCACCAAGTAATGACGAAAGTAAAAACCCCGCAACAGATGGCACCAGCTGTATTTTGTAGGGTGGCATGTTAATAGTGTAATTTGATGTCAACAGATGCCATAAGCTGTATCTTGTGGCTACTGTTGACCAGCCAGTTGATAGTGTTCTTTTCTCCCGAGAGATGGCATCTGCTGTATTATTATTACTTCTGAATTCCCTTTAAACACTGATCTACAAATCCCTTACCTTATGATAAGGTCTTATACCGTGCTAGTATTAAGTAACTGGAGCTCTGCAATTACTTTTTTTTTGTCTACTGTTGAGGATATCAAAATATAACGTCTGGTTAGAATGCACTGATCTCTGTTGAGTTGTGATGGATTTCCAAATCAGTTAAACATCAGTCCGTAATATTATTAAGGGGAAACTAGCAAGGGAAAGCGCCAGTCATTATAGCACTGGGAAGGGCTCAGGATAAGGATTTGGGATGGGACGGGGGGAAAGAATGGTCCCAACCACTTGGACAGTCAGGGATTGAACGCCGACCTGCTTGAAGCGAGACAGTCGCTCTACCGTCCACCCCTAGTGGTTAGGGATAATATTATTAAAACAACAAAAAATGCGTATAATAACATCATTTCACACTAAAAATATTTGGATATATTGAAATTTGGTAGTGAATTCCAAATTGCCTGAGTGAAGCACCGGGGCCAAAACGGCCCCATACACGACCCTCATCATTGCAACATTTTATGTACTGTGACCACAATACCTCTACTCCATTGGATAGAATAGTGTTGCATTAACTGCTCATTTCAAAGTTGAAGAAGATCCTGAATGACCTTCAGAACATGCTGAGTATACATATACATGCCAGAATCCACACAATGATATTCCAAATTATAATTTATAGCCCTTATTATAACCCTTATAATTCCCCCAGCTTCACTGTCTGCTACAGCAGGAGACAGACTAGGGCCGTGTTGGCTTGGTGATGGGCCCATGTATACCTTTGGCTAATGTTAATGGCCACCTTCCCAATCCTGGGCATTTTACTTGCAAATTCTTTAAAATAGACTGGGTCATCCTCTCCAATATTATAGTGTTGAATTTCCAGTCATTAAATCCTTAAGACCTGCCGGCATGAAGAGCTATATGCTTAGTTTAATAGAAAACTCTATAACTCTACTTGTACTGTCTCCAACACACTTTACATCTTTGTGCTCTTCACATTATACTCTGCAATCCTTCACAAAATTTAGTACAGAAAGGAAATACATGATAGGCTTATACCTGTAGTGTAAGTATATAAGTATTATAAGTATATATGTATATATATAACAAGTATATATTTAGTATATAGGCTGTAGTAGACAGCATATATACCTTACCTTATATAGGCTGTATTAGTCAATAATGGGCTACGTAACTAATGACGTTTGTTATTCAGACCATTACTGATATTTATGTAAATCTACATGACTCTACAAATATACACATAAATGTTTGGGCAAGTTTCCAATCACCTAATGCAACTGTTCACCCAGCAGTAAACAGGTATACCCAGTAGTTAGGTTGTTGTGGGGCTGCATCCTGAGGGTCAATAGTTCCACCTTGGGGAGACCTCAATATAAGCCATGTATATATACCCCTGGCTGCCTGTCCCCCCCACACAATGAATTATTATTAATATTAACATTTCCCAGGTAATATTATCAATAGCCTAGTGTGGGGGCGAGGGAGCGCGCGCGCATGCCGCTGCGCGCCTGTCACCATAAACAAAACAAGTGGTTTCGATCGTTGGCGGTGAAACCCAAAAATATCGCACAAAATGAGCAAACCAGGTAGGTGTGAGGGTGTATTTTGTGTGGTGAGAGGTGTGGGGTGGGCGGGGGTGTGGGAGGAGAGGTGTGGGGGGTGTGGGAGGCCCAACATCACCTCCCAGGTACACCTTGCTGTGGGAGCTTATCTTTAATCTGCCCCCCCTGCCTCTCTCTCTCTCTCGCCTCGTATATACCCTGCCTGCCTTATCTCACCTCACATCCCTCCTAGTGAGGCGCTCAGTGAGGGGTGAGGAGGTGTAGTTAGAGGTGTGTGAGGGGTGTGGGTGAGGTGTGAGGCCTCACTGGGGTGGTGATCTGCACCAGGCCGCCTCCTCCTCCTTCTCCTCACATCTTGGGCACAATATAATCTCCCCCACAATTATATTTTATGTTAATTTGGAAAAAGTTATTAAAGAATTATGAATGAGCCTATTTTTTATATTAAATAAGACATGTAATCTCTGACTTCATGTGGTGACTCAAAGCCTTGAATGGTCATGTAAATTACATAAATCCTCCTCAATCCATGTAGAAGTTGTAAATAAAACTTTATGAAAGACATTTTTGTATTGGAAATGTTGATAAAATGTACAAAAAAGATTTGGCATAATAACCCATTTTTTTTAAATTGCAAAAAGTAGTAGATTATGAACTTTTTGCGAGTACAGTTGTAACCTCAACTGTGACATACAGTGTCGTCACAACCGTGGTAAATGAACAATACACATTGATAGAATACTGTTCTTGTGTTTTTACATTGTAAGAAATAGGTTGGTGCTGTATTTGATTTGTATTGTACGTGTTTGTAAATGTGAACCTCGTGAACTATTACGTAATGTAAGGATTCTACATTTATTTATATACAAGAGTTCTTACATTCTTGTAAAGCCACTAGTACGCATAGCATTTTGGGCAGGTTCTTAATCCTTATTTATTCCAGTTATTTTCCTTATCTGTAGTCTTATCATAATCTCGGGCCAAAGTGCTCGCAAAGCCCGGTGCGAGTGTTTTACCATTGCGCCATATATTAAATGCAGCCCTTTAGGTTTTGTACTATTTTGATACAGGCACATGACATTGTTCTGCAACTTGTTAGAATGTGAACTGTCAGAGTAAATTGAGTACTTTTAATAACATTACTGTAATTCCTGTTGTCAGGGACAGGACGCCTGTACTTAGGCTTGTATCGAGGTCTTCCCCCTAGGTCGAACTACTGACCTTTCCCAGGATGCAAAGTCTAAATAACTGCCTAACTCTCGGCTTCTTCACCTGGCAGTAAACAGAGGCATCAGGTGAAAGGAAATGTCCAACCATTTCTGTAAAGTTATTAAAGAACTTTCTGGATATTTACCTTTATCTAACCTAAGGATTGTGGATACACTGAAGATTCTCCAATTATTCCTGACATGTGCTGCACTTTCTCTGATGTGGTCTGCTCTTTTTTTTGATTACCAAACATAGTCATAATACCAGCAGACTAGCTTGTGTAGTTATATATATAATTGTCACCTCTACAAGGAAAGCAACATGTAAAAGATTTGGGAATTATGATGTCTGACAACCTGACATTTAGTGAACTTAACCGAGTAAATAAAGTGACAGCCAGGATAACAATAGGATGGATTATGAGAACGTTCAAATCCATGGACCCCACAGCACTGCTAATGCTATTTAAAGCACTGATGCTGTCCCGTCTAGAGTATTGCTCGGTACTCGCTTGTCCTTTCAGAGCAGGAGAGATTGCGGAAATATCGGGAATACAGATAACGTATTCGGCAAACATGGACAAGATAAACCGCCTAAACTTCTGGGACCGTTTCAAAGCTCTCAAGATGTATTCTCTAGAAAGGAAACAAGAGAGGTATCAAAACATATATTAAGATGGAAGATACTGGAATGCCAAGTCCCAAATTTACACAGTAGAATAACTTACTGGAGCAAAAGGTACGAAAGGAAATGTAGACTAGAACCAGTGAGGAGTAAAGGTGCCATATGCACAATCAGAGAACACTCTCTGAACATCAGAGGTCCACAGCTGTTCAGTACTCTCCCAGCAAGTATTAGAAATATTCCCGGAACAAAGGTGGACTTCTTCAAGAACAAACTATGTAAGTTCTTGCAAGATGTACTGGACCAAACTCTCACAAGTCAAGCCTGGCCTCGGGCCGGGCTTGGGGAGTAGAAGAACTCCCAGAACCCCATCAACCAGGTATCAACCAGTTATCAACCAGGCTGTAGTGGATATGTGGGCCTACAGGCAGCTGCAAGCAACAGCCTGTTGGACCAAGTTATCACAAGTCGAGCCTGGCCTCAGGCTGGGCTCGGGAAGTAGAAGAACTCTAGAGACCAGGCACCATCTAATACTGGTGATTTTACCCACCTAACATCTTAGAGTACATATCCGCCAAGCCACTCGCACTCATTCTCCTTCTAAAGTGGAAAAATCTACTGCATGAAACCCACAACCTAGGAGACTACAGCTATATTTTAAAGGTTTTGAGTCCCTGCCCCTTGTGGGTACTGCCTTGTTCTGGGGTTGGGAAAGGATTATATTTGTTAATCCAGAGTATAGATGAGTGTGACTCAAAAGGTTCCTGTTCTGTCAAACTGGTAAGACCCAAACAAAGTTTACCTAACTTATTGTACTATGATACAAACAATTATAGTACATTAAGTAGTGAGTGTGCTAAATCTTGACCCAACTGGACCTATGAGATATAAGAGGTTAAATTGTCATAATTTCTAAGATATTATGTTAGATTTTTTATACAGTAATAGGTATTGATCCGCCCGAGAACAAATCTCTATAACATATCTTGGAAACGCGGCCTTGGACTTTCCCCATTATCTCTGTAGGACTCCTCTTTTTGCTGTCACATCTGAGGTACAATGTGTTGATTCACACGTGTTTGCTAACATGTAATCATTCATAGTGCTCAACATTCTACACACCCAGAAGTAGATTGGCGGTTCTCAAATTATTATTTATATGTGAAAGACCTTGATATTGACTTGCCTATCCTTCACTAATGTAT
>WNGS01005641.1:6670892-6682436 GCA_020271785.1 Procambarus virginalis
TGACACAAAGATATACTCCAATTATATCTATAGTAAAGATACTATATATGTGTTGATGGGAGCCGACTGATAGGTTTACAAAGTGCACATAAGCCCAGGCTACAAACTATGCTGTAATGACTACAGGCGTGCCAAGATTACAGGCAACGCCATGATGACCATGAAGTCGTCGTGGCAGTAATGGTGGTGGCAACACTAATGACATTGTTGAAGATGGAGTGGTGATGGTTGTGAGTCATAACGGTTATGGTGGTAAAGTGTCTCTAGCACCACCACGCTCTGCGGTGTCGGGAAAACGTACACATACACGCGACATACTAGAAACACTTAAATCACCAGATATACACACAAGAGAGGTAGCAAAGCTTTGGCAAAAAAATTATCTACTCGCCAAGCCCGGCCCGAGGCCAGGCTTGACTTGAGAGCTTGGTCCAACCGGCTGTTACTTGGAGCAGCTCACAAGCCAGAGTGATCAGGATTCAAGATCCCCAGTTTTATGGTGAAGAATGAGCTCTACAAGCAAGGTCAACAGGCATTTAGAGCGGGAAGATCGGGCCTTTGGCAGTTACTCGACCACTATGACGAAATCACAGACGCACTATATACCACATTTACAACAAAATGTATATGTAGTACACACTGACTGTAAAGAAACATTTGATAAATGTGACCATGGAGTGACAGCACAAAGATGAGATCAATACAAATAACAGGTAAAGTAGGGCGATGGATATTCCATTCTATGTCAAACGGAATGCAAAGAGCAACAACCCCAAACAAAATCAAGTCCAAGTACAGTGAAAGGCTCTGTACCTCAGGGCACAGTCCGTGTACCATAGCTTTTTCTCACCCGCACATCACATACAGACAAGAAACCACAAGTCACAGCTTTTTGTCATCTTTGGCGAAGATGATATAACAATCAGTATGAAAAATTACTTCTGGAGAAGTCACTGAGAGTAACGATACCGAGAGAGAGAGAGAGGAGAGAGAGAGGAGAGAGAGAGAGAGAGAGAGAGAGAGAGAGAGAGAGGAGAGAGAGAGAGAGAGGAGAGAGAGAGAGAGGGAGAGAGAGAGCATCACAGGTCCTGCTCCTCTCAATTAAGATGGAGAACACACAATTGCCACCAGACCCCCCCCCCCACCAACTACCCCAACCCTCTCGTCCTGCCATGGAGTCGAACCTGGAATATGGAGGTGACAGGTTATGTGGAGTGGGCTCCGTGGCCACATAACCAGCTGAGGTGTTAAGGGTAGGCGTATCCCATATCATACTATATGGGGTACCCGGCTGTGCCTGGGTCTCTCACCCACTCCTCACTCTCTCACATAACTCATATTAACATATGCAGGCGATAAGTCACATTAACGTGGCTAAAGTACGTAAACATCGTCGTCCCTTCACTTTCTAGTGTGTGGTCTGGTCAACATATTAACACACTCGTATAACCATTAATTCATATTTTTCCTCTTAACCGGTCTCCCCTTGTCACAGTCTCCTCCAATCTCGCCCCTCCCCCATAAAACCTCTCCAACCCTCCTCCCCCTCCAACCCTCCTGTCCTCCAATATCAAAGTGGTTTTGTCTAAGCAAGCGTAACACACAGGAGGGAAGACAATACCCCAGAGACAGCCGAGGCGCGTGACTGGCCTCAGACCAGGTATACGGGCCACATGATGGACAGCTGCTACAGGAGAAGGAAAAGGCGTACAAGTATGACATTTAGTGTGAGGTTATAATAGCAGGCGGTTCCTCCGCTGATGATTGCTGGTGCAGTCATCTACACACACACTCCCATGCTTACGTGCACGTCCTACTCTTGTGTTGGTAATGTATTATAGTTACAGTCCCCATGTAAGGGGACTGGTTGGCACCTATTAACCACGAGTACAGGAACAACCTCATGGAAGGGAGAGCTAAGAGAGGGGAGGGGAGAGAGAGAGACAGGGAGAGCTACGGGAGGGAAGGATGGTTATCCAGACAAAAAAGCTTTACGCTGTTTTACTCACACCTCGTAAACAGAGCCCAGGAGCCTGGCAGGAGGGGGGGGGGGGCGTGATGGTGGGGAGAAGAGTAGCATGGCAGCGTCATGTCGGGCTGAGAAGTGGGGTAAGGGAAGGCAGGGGAGAGCAAGGAGCGGACGTGATGGAGAATAAAAGGGTGTGAGTATGAGTGTGTGGGGGATGGTAAAGAGGCCCAGGGATAGGCATTCATGGGGATGAGGAGAGGACATGCAAGGACATTGTTTTTCATCTCCTTCCATGGTATGAAGACAAGTACACGCGGTTCTCGCTCCTCTTCAACCCTTCCCCCTAGTTCAACCCTGGTTCCACACCTCTCCCACTGGTTCCACCACTGGTACCACACTCCTCCCACTGGTTCCATCTCTGGTACCACACCCCTCCCACTGGTTCCATCTCTGGTACCACACCCCTCCACTGGTTCCATCTCTGGTATCATACCCAAGTGAGGCAAGGTGTGTAGAGAGGTAATTGGTGAGAGAGAGAGGGAGGGAGGGAAGGTTCAGGGGGAGGGGAGGGGGGTAAGGGGAGGGAAGGAAGGGCCCGTGAGAGAGACACGGTTAGTGGAATGATAAATAAGGTGGGGGGGGAGGTAGGTAGGGGTGAGGGGGAGCAGGACATGGTCGCCTAGGCAAGGCCGGGGCACGGTATGTTTCTTAATGAGCACTAAATACTTAATATTTATCACCGTAATACACAGAAAACGCATCAACAATTGGAGAAAGAAAATGAGAGGAGAGAATATCAGAGGGAGGTCTATGACAACCTTAGAAGTAAACGCAAGCAGGGAGTAGATTCTGCTTGCGTAGATTAGTAGATGAATTCTCGTTTCTGGGACACAAGAGACATACATACATGCATGTATTTTAAATATATAGAAACTACTGGAGAACTCTTTAATGCGTTGTGTGCGCGCTTTTCTCGGAGGCTAACGTTCCCCTTCTTCCAGCCAGTGTGTGTTTGTTTATATATATACACACAGTTTATTTAGATGTGTATAGAGGTCCCTCCTAGATGGAACTAGTGATCTTCCCGCAGGATGCAGCCCAACCCGCGGGTACCTGTTTACTCTAGGAAAACAGAGGCATTAGGTGAAAGGAAAAGTGCCCATCTCCTTGTCCCACTCGGGAGTCTAATCCAGGATCTCAGATTGTGAGTCAGTAACGAAGTTTCCCCCTCAGATTATCAATTTATCCCTCCCCCCCCCCCTGCACGTGAAGGTGACGCCGTCAAGCAGACAAGGTAAACTGTCAACTGTTCCATCAGTAATTCCTTCACAGTTATACAACGGGAGCCCGGCACTGTTAAGGCAGCGTTGTTACTACCGTTACCATTATTGTCGTTAAGGCATCATAATTACACTCTGTTACCCCCTACACCTCTCGGCTCTTTTCGCCTGGAAATAAACAGGTAGCCTCTGTGAGTTAGACGACTGTTGTGGGTGGCCGTCCTGGGGAAAGGTCAGTGGCAGGCCTAGGCTGTAATCTAGGAGCCTAGATAGGCCTACGAGACTGTCCCCGACCACATGACACCCAACATATGAGAGGAAGGAGCTGGGGGCCACCACTCACCATCCTGGCCACACAACACCCAAGCTACTACAATCTACTTCCTACCGGGGAACTACGGGATGCTGCCAGAACGTTGTACTACACCAGGTTGTAGAATACAACTGATCACCAAGGTTGTAAAAGGTAAGTAGGCCTGCGAGCCCCCAGCACTAATGGTATTAATGATATCTCTCACTACATTAATGTCCACCGCCACCATATTGGCCAGTACTTACCTTGGTGACCTGGCCAGTACTTACCTTGGTGACCTGGCCAGTACTTACCTTGGTGACCTGGCCAGTACTTACCTCGGTGATCTGGCCAGCACTTACCTTGGTGATCTGGCCAGCACTTACCTTGGTGATCTGGCCAGCACTTACCTTGGTGATCTGGCCAGCACTTACCTTGGTGATCTGGCCAGCACTTACCTTGGTGATCTGGCCAGCACTTACCTTGGTGATCTGGCCAGCACTTACCTTGGTGATCTGGCCAGCACTTACCTTGGTGATCTGGCCAGCACTTACCTTAGTGATCTGGCCAGCACTTACCTTGGTGATCTGGCCAGCACTTACCTTAGTGACCTGACCAGCACTTACCTTAATGACCTGACCAGTACTTCCCTTAATGACCTGACCAGCACTTACCTTAATGACCTGACCAGTACTTCCCTTAATGACCTGACCAGCACTTACCTTAATGACCTGACCAGTACTTACCTTAATGACCTGACCAGCACTTACCTTAGTGACCTGACCAGCACTTACCTTAATGACCTGACCAGCACTTACCTTAGTGACCTGGCCAGCACTTACCTTAGTGACCTGACCAGCACTTACCTTAATGACCTGACCAGCACTTACCTTAGTGACCTGACCAGCACTTACCTTAATGACCTGGCCAGCACTTACCTTAGTGACCTGACCAGCACTTACCTTAGTGACCTGACCAGCACTTACCTTAGTGACCTGACCAGCACTTACCTTAGTGACCTGGCCAGCACTTAGCATTGTCTTCACTTTACCAACATGAGCAACATTACCACGTAACAAGCAACACCACAATGACTTGGTTTACCTCGTGGGGTAACTTACCTTGATGACATCTTCCATAACCCGACAAGAAACTTTCCTTTGCCTACCTACCTTTTGCTAAGGTTTCTTGGATCTGGGAATCAACGTCCCTCACACAGCCTGGGCTCTGATCACGCCTCTGGACCGTCCTTGAACAGCTACAGAACTACCCAATGCCAGTTGTAAGACAGTAATACAGGTTCCCACACCCTCTTAAAGGTTGTGGACCCTACACGAACAGGCTGAGGCACTGGTACAAGCTGGTGCTTCCGGGGTTCAGCGTCCCCGCGGCCCGGTCGTCAACCAGGCCTCGGCTACACCTGCAGCTCTCACACAATGTGCTCTAATTTCGATAATAGTTTATCTGGACTCAATCATGTCTAAATTTCTATGCCTGAGTTTCGCTTGTCCTAAGAACTTGGCTTTAACTGGAGTGAGTGAGTGACTTCACAAAAGGTGTAGGCAGCACTTCACTGGTGTGCCAAGAGAGAGAGCAAGTGCCAACACCCTGGACGAGGGATGGAAGCAAGTGCATAATAAACATCACAGGTCCACGACTCTTCAATCCCCTGTCAAGGAATATAAGAAATGTGGCTGGAAGGAGAGTGGACAAGTTTGTGATGGGTATGGGGGCTGTGATGGGTATGGGGGCTGTGATGGGTATGGGAGGCTGTGATGGGTATGGGGGCTGTGATGGGTATGAGTGGCTGTGATGGGTATGGGAGCAGTGAAGGCAAAGAACCTCACGGACCAGACAGCAGGAGAAGGTCTCAGGAAATCATGAACATGTATGCACCAAACCATCCTTGTAACTTTCTCATAAATTTAAGAGGAAAAGTTTGATAGTGGAGAAGAAGGGAAGTACTTATGGTGAAGAAGAGAGTGGTGGAGGTGGTGGTGAAGACTTTGACGTGTCACTAACCTCTCCCCGCCACCCTCCCCAGGATGTCTACTGGCCATAATAAACTAATTAAACTAAACTATGTATAACGGAGGGAAGGAGAGAGGAGAGTGGGAGTGGCAGAGACGGGAGGGAGGGAGGAGGTAATAACCACCAAGGTGCCACTGATGACAAGAGGAAGCCCAGTAATGAATACAATGATACCCAAGTGAGGTGTGGGCGGGTGGTGATGAAGGCGGGGCGAGGAAGGTGACATGTCGGTGGACGGGGAGACGGGGTGACAAGAATGACCACCAAATACATGTGTAAGGAAGGAGTAGAGGAAGGGAGGGGCAGGAAAAGGAAGCAATACAGTTAGTAGGTCATCAGCCTCCTGAGGCAGGCCCCCATACAACCCACCTTGTGCCTAACCTGCCCACCACCACCACCACACATCCCCCGTAGTATGTATCCAGGCCAACTGCTAGTCTGCTGCACTACACCACCACCACCAACTACCAGTACCTCCTACATCACCCTCTCACTCCCAGGATCACCCACTAACACTCGCTACACCACCCACTACCACATCATTACTAACTCTCTACCTACTATCACCACCATCCACTCACTCCTCCATGTGTTTTCCGTAAATACGTCGCCGCCCCGTTTTCTTTCCGCTGCAAAATAAGCCTACCATTGAGCAACCTATCCTTCTACAAAGAACGTCGCTTTTCGATCGTATGCGTTACACAAGGCTAAAAACTGTCGTACTAGAAAATGTTAGCGGCTGACGAAGTAGTCCCATTTTCTGTTTTGGGTCCTCTGGTAAGTTTAGAGAGGACAGTTTATATTGACCGTTTTCTTGACGATGGGAAACCTTAGGAGGCCGGGCTGCAGTGTCTATGTAAGTAATTATCAAAAGAAGGCACCAAGCCGGGGAGACTATATAGCACCATCAAAGATACAGGATATTCAACAGGCGCTAAATATACCTAAGGATGCTAATACCAGAACAAAAGCGCCTAAGGCGAGCGAGCCCAAAGGTACGGGATTGAGGAAGGATTGTAGTGAGGGACAAGTGATTGGGAGGGACAGGCGGGAAGCAACACGTGCCTGCACGGCCTGCACGTGAGGACACGCACGACTATAAGAGGGAGTCTCTCGTTAGCACATTTTTCATGCGGGTAGTGGGATAAGATGCCAGACTTGGTGAGGTCCAACTGAATCAATCGGCTGGCCATTTCTGACTAGTGGTCAAGCAAGCATCAGGTTGTCGGTAGTCCCATCTGTTCCTGGAATGCCATCCGAGCTCTGCGGTGTGTAACTTGTATGTCTTGTGTTTGTCCCACGGGCTCGTATGGTGAGCGGCCCGGCCTAGGAGTCTTCTCCACCAGCCTGATCACAGCGCGCAACACCTCTACTCTCTACCCTCTCCATTTTCAGAACACACCCGAGCTGCTGAAACTGCCTCTAAAGGTACAGTGGACGACAGACCCTCAACAGAGAAGGCTAAACCAATAAAACTCGTCACTGGAAGAGAGACGAATCAGGGGCCATAATAAGGACATGCAAAATGCCTCGGAGAACAGTATTAAGAATAACAACTTATCGTGGGTGTTTCGCCAGCTAAGGAGACACTTGGAAAATACTGTATGTACATGAGTCGCGGAGACTTTAGCTCCATGTCTCCGGCTAACGTCACAGAGGTGAACAAAAGGAATGTACTCAGAAATGTTGTGGACTTGACACTCAGCTTCACATATAGATATGACAAGGCCCGGTAGACCTGGAAACCTGAACACCAGTTGACTTAGTAAACCGGAGTCCAAGAGCTAATAGCTCGAGTCTCCAGGCGCAACTGGTAAATACTGATAGTTGAGAGATGGGACCAAATGACGATCACCACTCATCACTGAAGCAACTATCACACGTCTTCAAACAAGGCACCCACGGGGGGGGGGGGCACTGTAGGCACAAGGGTGTTGGACACGGGATAGGGAAGAGACACAACTGTAGAGGGATGGTATAGATTATAAAGAGAGTAAGTAGTGTTGGGGAGGTGGAGGTTGGAGCGGAGGCACCGTGAGGTTAGGGAGGGTGCCAGTGGGGTGGCACTCGACATACCGGCACTCACGGTCTCAGCGCCACTATAACCAACGACCACATTCACCACACACACACATACACGAGGGGTTTTACTAACACAAACAATTATAGAGAACATATAAACACGATACTGGAGGCCACGAGAGGGAATGCATGAAGACTGTGCATTATAACATTGAATAAAGGACATTATGAGTGAGAGTGCGTGGCCTGCCTGGTATGTGTAGAGTACACTGGCCACTGACGGGGTGTAAGACAGAGTATTGGCTGGCGCTCAGTCTGTGACGACCACCACACAACACAGGTCCTGTGTACACAAGATAGGCCAGGCCAGTGGTCAGCCACCAGTTGAGGAGAGTAATATTACCTGCCATGATGGAGTACTGGTGACGGGGAGCAGAAGACACCTCGTCTTGTGGTGCGAGAGTATGGTGCGAATGGTGACTACTACTAGTAGTAGTATTCTCAAGCACAGGTCCACACCACACACACACACACACACCTTCACCCTCCTAACACTGTAAGACACTCGTCTGCCACTACCACCACCGTCCACACCCACACACTGCACTACCACACAACACACAGACCAACCACACACATACACCCCACACACCAACACCTCCACCAAGACCTTCCCGCCACCCTCCTTCATATCCACCCCTCCCACCACTCCCTAGCCCCCCCACCCTCTTCACCAACCCCTCCACCCTTAGTCCATTTCACCACCACTACTCCTTTTCCCTCTCCACCACCACTACAACCTCCTCCACACCAACCCTGGCACGTTCTTCACCACTACTCCAGCCTTCTCTCCACCCCTCCCCCATCCCTATATCAGCCTATTTTTCACAACCTCACTCCACCACCATTACTACACCACCACCACCAGTCCTACTCCACCACCACCAGCTCTACTTCACCACCACCACTCCTACTCCACCACCACCACTCCTACTCCACCACCAGTCCTACTCCACCACCAGTCCTAGTCCACCAGCAGTAGAGAATACTCCAGTGTGAGCGGGAGCCAGCACAACCTTGAGTAGTGTCAGCTCAACCACCTAATATGATGGTTCCCTCCAGCGTGTCTACAGTGACCACCACCAATGTCAGCAGCTCGGCCATTGTCACCACCCCCACACCACTCCCCCTACCCCCACACCACCGCTCTCCACCACTTTCCCTCTTACAACACCAATGTCATTAACCTGCCCTCATTACCATCACCATCATGCATTTCCTCCACCATCACAACCACCTTCCTCTTCACCACACATATACTATCTATCACTACCACATTACCAACCGCACACTCATCCTTCTCTATGCATTAATACTTCAATAAGTACAGAGATATGTAATGAGCCTAAAGTCTGAATTAAGAGGAATAAGTTATAATGTTAAAGAAACTGAAGCTTCCCAACCCAAGAGAAGGAGCAGAAGGGGGACATGTTCACCACATGCAAGATACTGAGGTACACTGGAAATGCCAACAAATCAATTTCAAAAAACTTTTCTATCCTTTTCACATGATTACCAAGTGGAATGCGATATATATATATATATATATATATATATATATATATATATATATATATATATATATATATACTCCTTTTTTGTAACAAAGTTCAAATAAAGCAAATATATATGTGTACATACAAAAGAATGGGGGTGGTAGGAGAAGAAAATATTGAGTGTTCAGTGAGAAACCACAAGGTCTCCTCTGAATACGTTTTATTTTCTTCTCCGAGGCTATGGGTCCCCTATATATATATATATATATATATATATATATATATATATATATATATATATATATATATATATATATATATACAGTATATACAGTATATACAGTATATATATATATATATATATATATATATATATATATATATATATATATATATATATATATATATATATACACAGTACAGTATTTACCCATTTGTGCAGAACGATAATTTATAAGTTATTTTAATCTCCTGTGTGATCATCTAGCTTGCCCCACTCCTATGGAAGAAAACATAGGAGTTTTGGCTCTATTTTCCCACTAGACAAGATGAATTGGGTTTGGTGTGAAACCTTATACAATTCTGGATTAGTCCTTGAACGGTGTTGCCCTCCACACACCTGGGAATGCTGCAAGCAACAGCCTTACGGATCAGGTAACCACTAGACAAGGTTGGTACAAGACAAGGCTAGGAAAGTAGACAAATGATCAAAACCAACCACAGTTAAACTAGTCAGCAATCCCTACTCTTCATGCTTAACATCTTAGCTCTGATTACACTTGCAAATAACTACCTAAATAAATATATTTGTAGATGGTCAAACAAGTAACAGTTTACAAAATACACACACAAAATGAAATAATTAATTTTGTAATTACTTTCATAAAATCATTTTAATTAAATATAGTATAGTACAGTACCTAAATACTTTAGCAAGAGTGTATACTTTCCAGCAACACTGTGCAACATATTTACACTTCAACATTAGCTTTGTCACATGTTTGGTCCAGTGAGCCCACACCCAATACAAGACGTCTAAATAAACTTTTCCAGCCGACATTATTGAACAGAATCAGTTAAAAGCATTATGAGTGATGCGTACTGCTGTTAGCAAAGTACAAAAGTAAAATGCAACTCAAACAAATGCAGCTGACACGGCTAACTTACCAGCTCTGGCACTGGCATATGTCCCTGTAAAGAAATGGGATAGGACCATGAGTGTAAGCCTTACATGCATCACACACTACAAGCCCAGTCAGCTCACACCTGCACGCTTCGTGCAGATTAATACTACTAACTACAAAGCCTCGGTGTGCTGCTCATACACATCAAATCACAATGTAAGCTTAAATTGATATACAGTTTATGAAAATATGAATGCTTTCAATTAATAAATTTTTTTTATAATTTCAATAGATTAATGGCAAAATTCTGAGTATCATATAAAGTACCGGTACAGAAAAATATACTACTCTATTGTATTTATAATATATTTTACTGTCTAGAAAAGGTTTATCCTTTAATGCTTCATCACACTGCAGGACTAAAGAGAAGACCTGTACAGCATTAGTAAAATAATCCATGAAATTATTAATACACAAAAGTACACACATTATCATGTATCGTACATACATGATCCAAACAATTTATATATAGTGTCTTTTTTTAATGTGTCTAAATGACAAGTCAAATTTTTGGCCCAAAAATTATGTTAAAATTTCAGCTGTACACTTGTGACTGTAGCATGTAAAAACCAGGTCATGCTTTAAAAATCATGCATAGCAATACAAAGAATCTCAACCTACGACTCTCATTTGTTTTTTACACTATACTAAAGTGTACAAAATATACAAATACATTTGGCCAAACCTAAACCACATCCTAAAAAAAATAAAAAAAAATAAATGCTCAAACTCATAATTTTACTGACCAACAAAAATCAAATCCAATTTTCCCAATACCCTTCACTGAAATGTGTATTTTCATAAGATTTAACAACACTATACAGTACAGTCCTTAATTTTATTGGTTTTCCCGCATATTGTAATAGAAATACAGTATTATATGTATAAAACAATATCAAACTGGCCTGAAAAGTAACAAAAATGCAAAACACCTGCTTTATTCACTTAATATGTAATGCATTTTTCTAACAAAATGCAAAATGTTGATAACAAATTTAGTTAAGCCAAATCCACAATATCATATGATTTTGAATAAAATTTATTGCATAAATAATTAAGTACAGTGGAACCACGAGCAGCTCCAGTTACGAGCATTTTGAGTAATGAGCGAGCCACTCGCAGAAAATATGTCTCGACTGACAAGCTTTCGCTCAATTAACGAGCGTTTCCACTGGTTCTCGGACACCTCCGGCAACTGTTTTGTGTTGTT
>WNGS01005641.1:6685314-6699261 GCA_020271785.1 Procambarus virginalis
AGACAGTGTGAGAGTGATGTAGACAGTGTGACGGTGATGTAGACAGTGTGAGAGTGATGTAGACAGTGTGACGGTGATGTAGACAGTGTGAGAGTGATGTAGACAGTGTACATTACAAGACACTAAGGCATCTTCTTCGCCACATGATCACCATGACATACCTGGACATGTCACTATGAATATAATCCAAAGTAATTATAAAGACAAAACACTATAAAACAACTATAAACCCCAAAACAAATATACCATACATAAACAGCGTTGCACTGAGGAGGCAAAAACATAAAATTCCATCAAATATGAAGCGTTTGTTGGTCAACACAGTAAGGCCCTTGTTGACACACTCACGGCATTACGTCAGTGTCGAGTGTGTCCACAATATTGTCTTTGCTTGTTGCAACAATTTGAGTGAGAACTTATAGGGTACAGCATTCTCGCAAGTCCTGTCTCCTGCAGACACCGTGTGTCCACACTAGGAGGCCTAGTCAGGGACCGGGCCGCAGGGACGTTGAGCCTGGAAATCAAGGCAAGGTAACCACCACCAACACACCCATAGCCTTCCTGTCCCTCAATGCTACACCTAAAGGACCCTGCGCTGTATTAGGTGATGATACACCTGCTCTACACTCCGAGGTTTCTTCATAACATGTTAATCCTGGTCAATAGAGCAGTACACTGTAAGGGGCATTGTCAGATATCTTAATAATACCTGAAATGTGCATTAGACTTTCAAGAACGACTCTAGGGAGCACCACTGACCCACGCCTGGCGTACCGGCCCACGCCTGGCGTACCGACCCACGCCTGGCGTACTGGCCCACGCCTGGCGTACCGACCCACGCCTGGCGTACCGACCCACGCCTGGCGTACCAGACCGTCAGTGTTAGGAGCTGGTAGCCTGGGGTCTCAGGTCAAGACAGTCTCACATGCTGGTCACTCTCAACACTTGTCATCTTTACAGGTGCTGTTACTTGGTGTGTGGACTAGTGATCAGAGCCAATCTTTTTAGTATGCAAGTGGAGATTATTAAAGATAAAATACTATCAAGTATCGAGGGCGGCCTCCAGCACCCCCACCATAACCTATACAACAACTCAGGCCACGCCAACCCTCCCTGGCGACGCTCTACCCTTCACCATCAACAACCCAACTACCATCACCACAATAACAACAGCCACTACCATCTCCACCATCGTCACCATGTGCCACGCTACAGCCCTATAGCAGACACCCGCTGGCTGCTGGCAGGGAGGAGCGTGCCCCTGTAGTGTGAGGGAGGTGAGCCGCAGGCATAAGTGTGTAGGTGTAGCTTGGTTCTTAGTACCGTCTCGGCCTTCCCCCTCCCGTCTGGCGCCACTCCACCCTCGCCAGTTTGCCCCTTGGAAGGTGCCTTCAATTTCACATGCCCTCTACTCAACACCCGTCCATCTGCTACATACCAACACCCTCCCATCCCCCTCATACACCAGCACCCACCCCACCCCCGCACGCACTTCAACACCCATCTCCCTATACACCAACACATACCCCACCCCACAACCCGTCCTCACACCAACTCCATTCCATCCAGCGGTCGACCCCAAAGACGCATTCATCGATTTTAACATGCTGTTCATTCTAAAAAGGCTCACCATAGCCCGTGCTGCTTGGAGCTTCTTGTTCCGGGTAGCGAATCTTTAACAACAACAAGATGTAGTGGAGGCAGACTCCATATAGTCTCAAATGCAAGTACAACTAGGTGAGTACCTGTAAGAGAATGGTAGTCTCTCAACCCAACTTGCACACCCGTGAATGCAAACGACTATGCATTACTATACACTGTGCAATGTAATTTTCTTCACCGCAGGTTGGAGCAGCCGTGAGTTGTGTCCGTGAACAGGTAATCTTATACTCCATCTGGAGTGTAGACGAGTGCAGACATGTGGTTGTGCAGACATGTGGTTGTGCAGACATGTGGTTGTGCGAGGAGATGGTAGAGACTGTGCATCTTCCTGATATGAGGTGGGTGTATCGTCGCCATCTTGGTTGGTACCAGCGGTGGCAGGCACGCCAGCGACCTCACCCCACAACGGCTGCGATAGTCCTTCACTGCATACTCCTGATGACGTCAGGGGAGCCTATGGGCCAATCAGATAGTGAGTTAAAGTAGTAGCTGTATTGTGATTGGTGGTTTATGTAGAGGTTCCAAGGAAACGAGGAAGCGAGGTGTTGGGTCGTCTACCCAGCCCAGGATCATGCTCAGGAGGACTTGGCTTACATCAACTGTGAGCTCCGTCTGCCGTCTGGAGTCACGTTCCCTAACGTCCCGGAGTATTGAAACTCTGGAAAATGTTCGGCCTTTGCTCCTCTGGTAACCGGCTCTCGCGGTGTTGCGTTGAACATCAGCAGTGGTGATAGATTTCTAAAGTAACGAGCCCCATTCAACCAGAGCAGGTGAAGCGCAGGTATGAGTGTGTGTGAATGACCCAATTTCGATGCAAGTACGTACTTTTGAAAACTTGAGTGCACACTGTCTCTGACATTCGTAGTACCCCCAGGGCAGTCAAGAGACTGGAGGAGTTCTTAACTCAAGTCGGTGCGGCTTGAGACCCTGGCGAGTGTTGGTCACGTGATCCAGTTCGTGTATGTGACGTATTTTACAACACGTCAGACTTTACCTACATGCAAATTTGTCCTGAGCATCCTACTGAGCTCCTGCGATTGTCCTTTGAAGAGACGAGAGTGGCGGGCGACAGGCAGGTGTGCTGTGAACCGTGTCGCATATATATTGCAGGGTTAAGGTTAGCAACACCCACTATGGCTTGTTATGACATTTCATAACGTAATGACAATTTTCTCCCAACCATGTGTGTACAAGTTTGTGTAATAAACTAGTTGTTGCGAGATGTACATAGTTGTGTCTGCGAGTCCCTTCTCCCTCAACTATAAATCTGGCATCACCATAAAAGGGTTAACATAGCAAATATTGATGAGAATAGAAACTTTGCTTTCCCGCTTCACAGGTCCAGTTGGAGAAAACCTAAAACCTGGCGGAGTTCACTTTGCTTTCTACCACTAAGACCTTTACACTTAATGATAACCACTGTGAGCAGTTGGCCGTCTTCCCTAGGGATTACTGAACACACACACTGGCCGTCCAAGCAAAGTAATTTCGAACACCCCACCCACACACACATCACCCACCCTACCCCACCCCCCACACATACCAACACCCACCCCACTCCCCCACACATACCAACACCCACCCCACTCCCCCACACATACCAACACCCACAACCAGTTGGAGAATCTCTTTACGTGTTGACTCAATGGTGAGACAATGATGGTCTGTTGGTACCCAGGCCGCTACGCCCACCACCCGAGGAATAAGGCAGGCAGAGCTGGGGCTGGGTACACCCACGGGGACACCCCCGAGGACAAGGCAGGCTAGAGTAGACCACTGCTGGGGCTACACAGAGGTTTACCATAGGGTTGGTCTACCTCCAGGGGGACATCAACAACACAGCTAGAGTTAGACAAACCAACACCCGGAGCCCAGAGAACATGTCACTGGGGAAGGAGGTCCGTCCGTTCCCTTGATTTACCACAACGTACAAAATTCGCCCACCTAACCTGCAGATGCATGAAATACTTAAGACATTCATGAACCACTACTGTTCACAGCACTTTGTAAGGTGTAGGTTGTGGAACATAACATACAACATGAGACGTGAGTGGGCAGGAGGCTGCAGCGGCCGCCTGACAGAGGCAGTAAGGTAAAGTAAGGTAGACACTCCACATGTAGAGGTAAGAAACTCCTGGAGTAGGTCTATACTGTGGGTGTGGTGGTCAGGTGGGGCAAGGCTGGACTTTCAACGATGGGGGGGGGGGATGTACAGACTGGGGAGGATGTGTGGTGGGGAAGGCAGGCTGGGGAGGATGTGTGTGTGTGGGGGAGGAGGACAGTGATCCGGTTGCCACAGGAGCAACATGATAACCAACCATCAACATCATATTAAACCCCCGCCAACACAGCCCCACAGTGACGCCACATTCCTCACCACTGCCCGCCCCAACCAATACACAGTAGCCGCCGCGCTCACAATCACGCAACTCTTCTAAGATGGCAATTACAAATGGTGCTCGCGGAACACAAACCCATAAACCCATCACTTGACCCACACTAGCAGGTCACCCTCGCTGGCGCACACAAACCATGCACCCACAAGACCAGCCTTGGAGAACCAGGGGGCACAGTACTCCTGCCTTGGAGAACCAGGGGGCACAGTACTCCTGCCTTGGAGAACCAGGGGGCACAGTACTCCTGCCTTGGAGAACCAGGAGGGCACGGTACTCCCACCTTGGAGAACCAGGAGGGCAGAGTATTCCCACCTTGGAGAACCACGAGGGCACAGTACTCTCCCGCCGCGACTGACCAGTGGTGCAGGGAACACTACAGTCACAGTGCAGAGGTCTGTAGCAAGATTGGTCCCAGGAGTAAGGGATGGAATATGAAGACAGGGGAAGAGAATTAGATATACCATTACTTGAATACAACCAGAGTAGACATGATCACAGCATGCACGTTACTCAAACATCTGAGCTGCCATTTGTGTCTTTAGCACATTTTAATAGTAAGGATAGTCAATAAGGGCAATATTCAGTGAGGGTAGTGAACAAAGGCAATGTTCAGTGAGGGTAGTGAACAAAGGCAATGTTCAGTGAGGGTAGTGAACAAAGGCAATGTTCAGTGGGGGTAGTGAACAAAGGCAATGTTCAGTGAGGGTAGTGAACAAAGGCAATGTTCAGTGAGGGTAGTAAACAAAGGCAATGTTCAGTGAGGGTAGTGAACAAAGGCAATGTTCAGTGAGGGTAGTGAACAAAGGCAATGTTCAGTGAGGATAGTGAACAAAGGCAATGTTCAGTGAGGGTAGTGAACAAGGGGAATGTTCAGTAAGCGTAGTTAACAAGGGGAATATTGTGTAATAGTAAACATGGGGAATGTTCAGGGAAGATAATGAACAAGGGGGAACGTTCAGCGAGGGTATTGAACAAGGGAAATGTTGAGTGAGAGGAGTGAACAAGGGGAATGTTGAGTGAGAGGAGTCAACAAGGGGAATGTTGAGTGAGAGGAGTCAACAAGGGGAATGTTGAGTGAGAGGAGTCAACAAGGGAAATGTTGAGTGAGAGGAGTGAACAAGGGGAATGTTTAATGGCGTTGATAAGATGATAAAAAACAGTAAGAGTGAATTAAGGTTATTATCAAGTCAGGAGCAATAAGAGAACAAACACTCAACATCTCTCAGCATCACCCAGTAATACTGTCGCAGAAAAAGCTTAAGTTCTTAAGAAGGCCAGATTGGCCAGGCTGTAGACCCATGTGCATGTGCCGCTGCCAGCAACAGTTGTGCCGATCAAATCACCAGAGAAGCCTGGCCTTTGGTCGGGCTAAAGGCGTCGTTGAAATTTGGTAGGAGCCAGCGGTAAACACAGCTGTACTGCGCGAGTTTGGCTGTATATAAATAGCAGCTGCCCGATATAGGGCAATAAGTCGTCTTAGTTGATATGAGTGAAGCAGCAACACTGCCTCAGGAACAGGATCTCTGTGCGCAGCTCCTTGATCCGCCTGTCTGCTGATATTGGCACTCCATCCTTGGTTCTTGCAATGGCCAGGAATGACAAGTTGCATACTGCGAGAGTGTAGTTCAATACGTGATGGACGGAGAGACGACGTGGCTGGCTATGCAGGAACATTCCTGACCGTCTGACGCCAAGAAGGATCCTTTCACCGCCTCCTCCTCAGTCTCCTCAGGCAGGCCCGACCCCGTTCACTCAACACTTACCCCCACCCCGCCCCGCCTCGCTCTGCAACCTGATCCTCCCTGCAAACGCACTGCCCCGTCCTGTGACCGCCCCGCCCCGCCGGTGACCACTTGGAGCAGTGAGTAACTTCATAAGAGCAGTGTTGAAAAACATAAGGGTAGTCTTCCTCTTGCCCGGAACAGACACAACTTGGCCCAGGCCCACAGCTGAAAGCTGACAGCAGCGCGAGGAGAGGTGTAGGTGGCCATCCCCGGGGTAGTGTGGACACCTGGACCAGGATATGGTCCGGATGGTCTAGACTACATCAGTCTCCCAAACGGAGCAGCTCAAGTGGTATGAGAAGTGTGTCATATCACGTGTGTCACACTGCTATCATCTTCTCCCGGTTGGCTGGAAACAAAACTATGCCCCCAGGATGGTGCGGGCAAATGTGCTCTCAAGTTCCTGAAGGAAATGAGCGAGGAAGTAATTAGGGTTACAAGAGACCATACAGTGACAAGTTTCTTGTTCCAGCACCCAAGTGTTACACTTCAGGCGAGAAACGCCTGCTGCACATTTACAAGCACTTCACAAACTGGTGGACATAGTAGTGGCCTCGCGTTTTTGCGGGTCGGCGTTCGATCCTTGATGATCCCAAGTGGTTGAGCAACGTTCCTTCACTCTATTCCCCCCCCCTATCCTTTCCTAGTATCTTCCATGTGTTGTATACTCATCTTGGCTAGGCGCCTTTTCCAGGTAAGTTGCTTTGCCTGGGTGTGCAGTGTAGGTAGTGGGGCGGGGCAGCAGGAGGGGGTGGAGTGTCCACACCCTCGTGGGGCGGGGCAGCAGGAGGGGGTGGAGTGTCCACACCTCGTGGGGCGGGGCAGCAGGAGGGGGTGGAGTGTCCACACCCTCGTGGGGCGGGGCAGCAGGAGGGGGTGGAGTGTCCACACCCTCGTGGGGCGGGGCAGCAGGAGGGGGTGGAGTGTCCACACCCTCCTGCCTGGACTAAGTGGGTTTGGCAGGGTTGAGTTGCAGGTAACTGGTGATACAGGACCACTTGTCACCACAAGTGATAGATGGCCCACTATTGGGTATTGAGTGTTTGATAACTGGTGATTGGCGAGGAGACCAGTGCCGTCTCCTTGTCCCTCTGCTCTTCCTCCCACACTACACACACACACACACACACACACACACACACACACACACACAGTGTAAAAAGAGAGCCTTGAAGAAGACCGACATATATCCACCCCTCAAGAACAAAGTGACCGAGATTAACACGTAACAATTGACTAATTAAAACACCCCCCCCCCTAGCAGCCACACTGGTGGTTGATGGTGTGATGTACTCCTACAGTGTGGTAACAGTAGCAGTTGGGGGGAGGGAAGAGGTTAGGGTGTGGTAGCAGAGTAGTGATGGTAACATTGTGCACCCAGCTGGGAAAAATCTTGGTAACAAGAGCAGTTGGGTTTGGCCACACCGCTCCTCTGCATTAATAATATTATTACTAGTATTACCCCATCACATTCCTTACTGTATTCTTGCTCAACTCTTCTCTCTCTTCTCTCTCTCTCTCTCTCTCTCTCTCTCTCTCTCTCTCTCTCTCTCTCTCTCACCCAACCCTCCACCACCACACCCCCGTTGTGTGTAGTGGCCCACAGCACAGTGTAGCCGCGTATAGACCATGTCTCTCTCTCTCTCTACACAATACTCCATTCTTCCTAGTCCTCACACTTACATCTCTCACAGTGATCATCGCTGACCCTCTTTTCCCATCCTTCTTCTGTCATCTATTTAATGCTTTTTATATCCATCTTGTTATACCTTTTCATCCATTTATATTCACTTTATTAGCGCTTACTCTTCAATTTCCTAGAGTATGTAAAGATATATTTCCTTCCTTCTCTTTGTATGGGAGGGTTCTAATTTCTGAGATTATCATCTTAATTTGTGCATTTGATCAAGACTTCATGTCCATTCTAAAGTTCATGACCATACCGGAACTGCATAATCAAAATGGGGGCCCTACAAGGGTAAGATAACATTAGGTGCGTTACTGCTAACGTTACGTATCAATTCAGTATCATTTTTGTCTCTGGCACATTGATATTTACCGGCATTAAAATGCATCAGCAATCTGTGGTCCGTGTTAAGAGTGTATGGAAGTGATGGTGTAATGTTAGTGGGATGCCGATGGCAGTATTGTGGTGTATAAGCGTCATGGGGCAACCGTGTTGTTGAGCCTTGTAAGGCAGAGGTTTGTGTATACCGTGAACAACAGAGGTCCCAGGCCGGAGCCCTGGGGCCGCACTTCCCAGTCTCCTCATTATCACCCGCCACAATGTTGGCAGAGGCTAGTGGCCCGGCCCATGAGCGATCTTTATAATACAATTACCCACACCATACTATATATTATGTAGTATATAGGTGATATATTACTAGGACTAAATATAACATACTCATGCACCAAAACAGTGGGGGTGTCAGAGCAGGTACTCACCGCTGATTTGGGAGAAGCGGAGGACGGCGGCGTTGTGGTGTCGGGATGGGTGTGGTTGTTGTTGGTGGCGGTGGACACGCCGGAGGTGGTGGAGACGGGCGTGGTGGGCGTGGTGGAACAAGACGGGGACGGTATGGCCGTGTTCGTGACAGATGCAGGCGGCAGGACAGTAGGCGGGAGAGAGATGGGCGGCCCGCCATTTGCCGTGGGTGTTGATAAGGTGAGCGGGATGGGCGGCAGAGCAGTGTCAGCCATTGTGAGGGCGGTCCAGTGGGCGTGAGATGAGGGAGAATAACAGTCAATCAATGAGTGGGAATGTGTTCAATGTCTCTCCCACCACTCTCTCCCTCCCCTCTTTATCTCTCTCTCACTCTCACCTCCTACAAGTAACAGTAACCCATGAGGACACATTGTGAGCCAGTACACTCCTGCACACTTCACAACCGCTACACCCATGCTACACCTCCACAACACAACCTACACCCCCCCTCCCCCAACACTTTACGAACACTACATAAACAACTTAATCTCATAACATTAACACGGAAGCAAACGGGATAAGCTTCTAGATGCAAAATATAAAATATATAAAGTTTGACAAGGAGAAACTGTTTAGTAGATAGAAACTAGAAGACACAGGTGGAAGGTGTACACACAAAGGAGTGGAAGTACTCGTACTCTGTACGAGTAGTCAACTAGTGGAATACTGTGATTGAAGTTGTGGAAGCCACCTTCAACATTCAACAAAGAACTCACACGTAAACAAATACTGCATCTGATTACGAAACTAGAAGATGAAATATACACAAGACAATAAGAGAGCTATATAATAGGTGATAAAAATGAGGGAATAACTAATAAGATTGGAAGTACCAAGAGGCGAGGGAGAGGCAAATATTGCGAGGGACGCCTCGCAGGGGCACGACGCCTCGCAGGGACACGACGCCTCGCAGGGACACGACGCCTCGCAGGGGCACGACGCCTCGCAGGGGCACGGCGCCTCGCAGGGGCACGGCGCCTCGCAGGGGCACGACGCCTCGCAGGGTCACGACGCCTAGTAAATTCATCCAGGTCCCCCACCTCTAGGCTAACGACAGACTTCCTCTGGATACAACACACAGCAGTTGCCTATCTCCAGGTACCACTGTGTGGGGCAGGGTAAGAGGTATGGTACCGCTGGGTGTGGCGAGGTAGAGGTATGGTACCCCTGGGTGTGGCGAGGTAGAGGTATGGTACCCGTGTGTGTGGCGAGGTAGAGGTATGGTACCCGTGTGTGTGGCGAGGTAGAGGTATGGTACCCCTGGGTGTGGCGAGGTAGAGGTATGGTACCCGTGTGTGTGGCGAGGTAGATGTATGGTACCCCTGGGTGTGAAGCCCACACAATACAGCACAACTCACCACAGAGAAGGAATGCTCCATCCCCCCAAACATCATCAACAGAACAACGTTTGTCCAGTCCTCAAACGTTATTTTGTGTTGGATGATGATGATTAATTACTTTTTAAGGGTGGTCCACTGAACACATTATAGTTTGGTATTAGAGGCGGGTCGTGACCGTGTCGGCTCTCTCTCGCTTGCTGAGGGGTGAGGGACGTGTGTGTGATTGGTGGACCCAATCTTGTGTCTAGTAGTATCTCACCCACCACCACCATCTCCCTCTCACCCCCTCCATACCCACAACATCCCCCGTCCTCACCCTCCTCAGCCCACAACTACAACCTTCCTCATCCACCACCCACAACAACCCCAGACGGTCTGATATGCCAACCTGTCCTCAGGGAGGAGATCCGCTCAAGGCAATGGTTTGGCAACGATTACATAATTAATGCTATTATCTACTCTCTACCTATGGTTAACTTAAGGTTTGCTTAAATTATGGTCTGGTTAGGTTTCCTTACGTTTGGTTATGTTAATACGGTGTATTATTGACGATAATGTGAAATATGGAATTCGAAAATTATTTCAGTGTACCCGAGAATTCCGTTTACAGGTAATCAAATGCAGATTAGGAGTCACAATAACGTGGCTGAAAAATGTTGACCAGACCACACACTAGAAAGTGAAGAGACGACGACGTTTCGGTCCGTGTTGGACCATCATCAAGTCGATTGATAATGGTACGGGCAATCAAATTTGTCAAAGAAAACGTTTTGAGCATACATTTTTTATATATTAAACCAACTATTTTTAATACAACAACGTTATAACCTGAAAATAACCTTTGTTTAGGACAAAGGTTCATTTACGAGTTTACATGTGGACTATTACTGGAACCGTAATATATTTTCAGACCATCACCAATATCTACATAACTATCAAGGGGATTTGAGGCAGTCTGTGGAAGGTTTCTGATGGTAATGGATTTAGTGTGACGACGGGCAGCATCTTCATGTTAATACTTGGTGTGTCTTCCACACCCCCTCCCTCAATGTCTTCCACCCCCTCCACGCACATAGTAAGGTCCACATAACATGGGGTCGCCGACACTTGTTACGAGCGTCACCGGCGTCACACTGTAGTAGGTGGGTGGTCACGTAACACCAGCAGCACTTCACCCAACACTTTCACTACAGCCTAACATTTTCGGGCGCCAAACATTATGAGAGGAATGCGGCAAGTAATTATTGTGTTATGTGAGCACAGTGTTGACACCAGTGGAGGGCCAGTAGGCCGAGCGTGACCACAGGGTGAGGCAGGAGCCAGGCTTGACACCAGCCACGGTGAGGTAACCCAGTTAATACACATTACACCTTCATAGTCTGGTTAACACGTGGTTAGTGCCTGCCTCAGGCACAGAGTGGCGCCACAGTCCCGGACGCGAGCGCACGTCCCCGCGCACTGCTACAGTTTGGGGCAGTCATCACTCTCAAGGGCAGTAGTCCCGGAGGCCTGACACTTGCCCAGCACAGTACCTAACTGGTGGCCGGGTGGGGAGGGCAGGGCAGCAGTATGAGGAGTGTGGACCCACCACACCCACAGTAGGCGCCGGAGAGAGCAACACAGGTGGCCATATAGACAGTCGGAGAGTGGCCAGTGAGCCACCAGGTGAGTGCCAAGTGCCTGGGCTACTGCCACCGCCTGGTAGGGGCCAAGTGACTGCTGGCCTGCCGTCCGTGCCCAGCGAGCGTGGCTGGCTGCCCTCCCCGCTACTAGTAGAGGCCAGCCACCACAATGAAGGTCCTGAGCGGTGCTCACTACCCACTACCAAGGCCGCCGTAGTACTACTGTTGGTGACCGCTGGTGCTGCCTGGCGGGAGGAAGGCGGGGCACCTCACTACCGCAGCAGCAGCACTTCATCCTTCCTCATCACCCCACAATTGCTGCCTTATAACGCCACTCTTATGGTGTGCGAGGCGGCGGTGTCCACAGTAGCGGTGTGTACTGCTGAAATATTCCAGGCTGGGCGCGTGTGACGTAATAAATCATATGGGGAGTTAGCGAGGGGGGGTGGGGCGGGTAGCCCACACACCATCCCCGCCACATGTCACTCTCCACACTAACAACACATCACTGCAACTGCTGCGATAACCGAGACACCAGTCATAATGCAAGGCAATGTCTGCCACAAGATACTCCCAGTCTGAGACCTGTTGCGGAGAGTAGCGACCACCGGCAACTGAGCAAGTACCAGCAGCAGCAGCAGCAGCAGGAGCTGCAGCTCAAGCAGCTTGCAGCTGACCATGCCAGGTGAGAGGGCCACAGCTTCATGGCCACACACTGGCTCCCACACCACACATCAACACCCCAGACACTAGCCAGCGTCGCCACCACGGACCACACTCACACTCAACACTGCGGTTATGATTTCTCGAGCAACCGCGGCGGCCTCACCACTCAAGTTACCAGCCAACCGGTTCCCCAGGACAACACTCGACACCCTCACCACCCACCCCCACACCCAAGGACTATAACCCCCTCATGTGTCACTCATTACACTAATACACATGGGGTAGTCCTCCTGGTTGATACGAGGTCACCATCTTGTTGATACGAGGTCACCTCCTGTTGATACGAGGTCACCATCTTGTTGATACGAGGTCACCATCTTGTTGATACGAGGTCACCATCTTGTTGATACGAGGTCACCAGCTTGTTGATACGAGGTCACCAGCTTGTTAATACGAGGTCACCATCTTGTTAATACGAGGTCACCATCTTGTTAATACGAGGTCACCATCTTGTTAATACGAGGTCACCATCTTGTTAATACGAGGTCACCATCTTGTTAATACGAGGTCACCATCTTGTTAATACGAGGTCACCATCTTGTTGATACGAGGTCACCATCTTGTTGATACGAGGTCACCATCTTGTTGATACGAGGTCACCAGCTTGTTAATACGAGGTCACCATCTTGTTAATACGAGGTCACCATCTTGTTAATACGAGGTCACCATCTTGTTGATACGAGGTCACCATCTTGTTAATACGAGGTCACCATCTTGTTGATACGAGGTCACCATCTTGTTGATACGAGGTCACCATCTTGTTAATACGAGGTCACCATCTTGTTGATACGAGGTCACCATCTTGTTGATACGAGGTCACCATCTTGTTATACGAGGTCACCATCTTGTTGATACGAGGTCACCATCTTGTTGATACGAGGTCACCATCTTGTTAATACGAGGTCACCATCTTGTTAATACGAGGTCACCATCTTGTTAATACGAGGTCACCATCTTGTTAATACGAGGTCACCATCTTGTTAATACGAGGTCACCAGCTTGTTAATACGAGGTCACCATCTTGTTAATACGAGGTCACCATCTTGTTAATACGAGGTCAAGTGAGACAAGCACATGTCCAGTCACGGCTACCACCAGCAGGAGACACGGCTTATCAAGTGGCACCCAGCCAAGCCAACTGACAAGGTAACCGTTCAGTACCAGCATATACAAACTACTCAAGACAGTAGTTAATGTAGTTAATCACATTAACACTAAAAAAACCAGCGCAGCACACCATAGCAATCACCCAGGCTGCGTTACACATATCAGTCAACCAGGACAGGCTAACCAAACCAGGGCAGCAAATCTAGCCAAGGAAGAATAACGAGAGCAGTCAACCAAACCATAGAGTTAGACCATAGTCAACAAAGCCGCGTGACCTAACCATATAGGCTTACTGAAGTAGCGTGCCAAGCCAGGCTCAAAGCCTGCAGTAACCTGCTCACATTATTCCTAGATTATATTACGCCTAGGTTAGCTTTGATTTGCACGTTCAGGTGCCTTTTTGTGCAATATTCTTTATTAGTCCAATTGACTTTACAATACGCACATGTACGTATATAAAGACGAACGTTAAGTGGCTACGTTACACCAAACCTGCAACACTTATACCAAACCTGCAACAGAGAGCATACTCAACACAAGGTATTCCAATTACCATCTGGCTATTATGCAAGAACCATGTATGAAGTAATAATATCATAAGACTCCCATATGTTAGTATTGCAAGTCTTGGCTGCAAGCATCTCTGGGGGGTGGGGGAGGGTGGCGTGGGGGGGTGTACTCTCCTACTTGTGCTTGCGGGAGTTGTTGAGCTTTGGCTCTTGGCCCCGCCTCTCAACCGCTAATCTACTGGTGTACATACAGAGTCCTACACACCACACACAGAAAGAAAGAGAAAAAAAAAAGAGAGAGAGAGAGAGAGAGAGA